>JAJOOO010003239.1:0-26575 GCA_029582685.1 Solanum piurae
CGTCCAAACACCTTCAAAAAATGATAAACTTCATTTGATGACCCCATAATCATCATTTGAATGATTAAAATATGATATATGTGGAGAGTTCGTGATGGACGATGCAGTAAGAAAATAGTAAATGCAGATAATTTGTGGTGGAATGACTAAGTCGAAAAATAATACATGTAAAGAATTTGAAATGCACAGACTTAATATTTATTGTCCTACGTGAATATGGTTTTCACCCGATTAAAATCAAATCACAATATAATTTTTCTAATCCGATCCAATATTACATCCGATCAGCAAATCTAATAAACTGAGAATGCACCAAAAATTAATTAATTTAGTGCTTAAAATGATCTAAAATAGTGTTTAATTTGTGCTCAAAATGGTGCTCAAATATTATAATTTATTGCTTCAATAGTTGTTGAAATGTAGCCAAAAAACATTTCACAGTGATTAATTTCTTGTTGCATTTTGTGTGCTTAATTGAGTTGGATGATTAGAAATGCAGCCTCACAATTACACTTTGAGTGATTAGAATAAGATAAATAAAAATTTAAAGATAATTTTTATAATCAATAAATTTCTCTGATTTTATCCTCTCTAGGAAATTCTATTTTTTCTATATATGTTGCAAATTCTCTATTTCCTTAAAATAGTTATATCCATGAGCTTGTTATCTCTTCAATTGCTTTTTTTGGTTGTGTTAATTTTTGTTATTTTACTCAACCAAATAATTAGTTTTTCTTTTTGATATTGCAACATCTTCATCTTGTTGAGGATCTATCAGAAATAGCCTCTCTAACTCAAAAAAATAATCATAAGATCTACGTGTATTTATACTCTCAAATTTATTCGTGAAATTACACTAAATTGTTCCATTAAAATGAACGGCGATCAATTTTTTATACAAGATTCATCAAAATAAAATGAAATAGTATATGCGGAGAAATTCGAGGTGGACCAACTCAATTAAAAAATAGTAAATGCGAAAAAATTGAAGTTGATCGACTCAGTAAAAAAATTATACATACAGAGAATTCGAGGTGGATCAACTCAGTCGACAAACCTATGCGGAGAACTCGAGGCAACCGACTCAGTATATATTCAGTTAAGAAATAGTACCGAGAATTCGAGGCAACCGATCCAATATTTATTGAAGCAAAAATAATGCGAAAAATTCAAGATAGCCCACTTTATCGAAAAATAGTGAGGAAAACTCGAGGCGACCGAGTCGGTATTTATCCAGTAAAAAAATAGTGCAAAAAATATGAGGTGGTCGACTCAGTCGAAAATAATACATGTAGAGAATTCGAGGTGAGACAACTCAATCAAAAAATATTACATGTAAAAAATTTGAGGTGGATAGAGTTAGTATTTGTAGTCCTATGTGGCATGTACGTGAATATATTTTTCTCCCAATTAAAATCGGCTCACAAAATAATTATTCTAACTCGATACAAAGTTACAGCCGATCAATAAATCCAATAAACTGAGAATGCACAAAAAAACTAATTAATTTAGTGCTGAAATTGTGCTTAATTTGTGCTAAAAATAATTTAATTTATAGTTTCAATAGTTATTGGAATATAACAAAAAAAAAATCTGCACAATGACGAAATATAAAATATTTTAATATAATGTAGGCAGCTGCTAAATCAAGAAAATGTAGTTATAAATAAATTAATTTTTAAGATCCTAGCATCATTTATTATCTTTCTTTTACGATTTGTTCTTGTGAGCATCATAATCCAAATTTAACATGGTCATCTCCATTTTATTAGGAATAAACACTATAAAAAAACAAAAAAATTTTAAAAAAAAATCCTTTGAATGACTAGAATAAGATAAAACTTGAAGATAATTTTTATACTTAATAAATTTCTCCATTTTTTTCCTCCTATGTTGCAAATTCTCATTTTCCTTGAAAAAAAAATTCTGTTTTTTTCAGAATTTTAATTTTTTATTATAAAAATAATAATGACGTGGCCGAATTATAATTGGCCACGTGTAAAAAATGGTTTTGCAAAACCACTGTTAAAAAATAATGGCATGAATGAGCCTTTTCTTAAACGGTAATGGCATAGATGAGCCAAACTTTTAACGGATGGCATAAATGAGCCTTTTCTGAAAGTTCGATGGCATATTTGAACCTTTTCCCATAAAAAAATAATGTAGAGAATTCGAGATGAACGACTTAGTATTTATTCAGTCGAAAAATAGTACCGAGAATTTGAGGTGGCTGACTCAATCGAAAAATAATGCAGAGAATTCGAGACAACCGACTTAATATTTTTTCAATCGAAAAATAGTGCGAAGAATTCAAGATGACCGATTCAATACTTATTCGTAAATATTATTCTAAAATTAAATTCCTTCGCTTTAAATTGTGGTAATAAAACTAAAATTACTTGATATATCGATAAATTAAAATCTCTCACCCACTTAATATCATAACTTAATAAACTAAATTGTCTTAAAAATAATATATTTTGTTTTACCTAGTTTAGGGTAATAAACTTTTCATTATAGTAAAACTGAAAGACAAAAACTCATATAATTAGCATGCCGGTACATTTGACGCCGTAAGTAACAAACCCAAATAGGACAGTATCAATTGCTCTTTTTTTTCCGTCAAAAAATATGTTGTCACCCAAATAACGTGGTCCCATAGTTATAAAAAACTAACCATGGTTAATTTTAGGAATGGAACTAGTAACATGCATGCAAATTCGATCAAACTCAGTAGATTTTGCTTAAATGAAATAGTTATGTTAATAAATACATTAAATATGTCTAAACATTAAATTTAACATTCAACTATTATCATTTAAAATCATCATTATAAAATTCAGAACTAATAAATTGAAATCCTAGCTTCATAACTTGTTTCTTTTTTTCTTTTCTTTTTTAGTTTCACATTTGCTATCAGATGTCCACATTAAAGTCTCGACTAAATTCGGGTTGCACACTACAAGACTCATTTTGTGTGTGTGTATATATATATATATATATGTTGAGTTTTAAAAGGTGTGAATGAAAAATAAAGAGTTATAATGTTTGTGAAGAATTATGACTTTTACGAAGAGTTGTGACTTTTATGAAAAGTTACGACTTTTCCGTAAAGTTGCGACTTTTGCGACTTTTCCAAAGGGGGTGACCTTTTGAATAAGGTACAATAAAACCATTGAGTGATTAGCTAACACCGATGTTTTAGGCCAATACATCAGTGAGTAACACCATTCTATCCTGAGAAGATATATTCCATTAACATAACCTCAGATACTGTAACGATCCGAACCGTCGTTATTTAGGAGAAATAAAAATTCGGGAAAATTTTGGGCCACTGTCCCGCTAGAGCGGGGTAGTTGCCGCTAGGGCGGCGGCGCCAGGGCGGGGTAAGTTGGCGCCAAAGCGGGATAGGCGAGGCAGAACGTAAATTACGAGAAATTTTATTTTCTCCATCTTCCTAAAATACCTAAATAAGTCGTAAAACATCCTAGAAACCTCAGAAAAGTTGTTCTAAGGTTGGGAAGAAAGGAAAGAGAGATTTCTAGCGTGAAGATGTCGATGGATTGTGAATTTCCGGTCAAGATCACCGTCACGAATTCCGGAAACACGAATCAAAGACCAAAACTCCGTGCAGCTGCTTGGCGCCCAGGTAGGCTAGGTTTTATGAATTTAGTAGTTTGAATATGTGCTTATTGTGTAATATATGTGAATCGATGGTAGGATTTATGCGTAGGCCTTCATGCACCGAATGATTATTGATTTAAATCCTAGAAAGAAGCCTTAAAAGATGAATTAGGGCTGAGTATGGTCGAATTAGGGTTGCATAATGTGTACTGATGAATAATTCATTGTAGGTGATGGTTGTGATTATATGTTTGTGTGATGCACGTTTGTTCTTGCTTCATTATGATACATGTGTGTATACGAATGTTGCATTATTGATCACACTAGCTGTAAGGAGATAAATGAATGATGGTTACCATGAAATCATGACTTAAATGTATGATCTTGAAAATATACTTGTGATTGCGATTGTGGTGTGTTGAATGGATCGGTTGCCACGTTCCGATATAACTAACTTGGATCAGTTGCCACGTTCCGGCATAACTAACTTGGATCGATTGCCACATTCTGACATAACAAACTTGGATCGGTTGCCACGTTTCGGCATAGTTATGGGATCGGTTGCCACGTTCTGACATAATCAATTGGATTGGGTACCACGTTCTGATATGCTAACTGTTTGAGTTTGGGTTTCATGAGAGGACTAATGACTTGCCATAATTGTGTATCTTGAGAAAATGTGAAGTTGTTCATTGTTCGTACATGTTGATGATATTGTATTTGTTTGATAGGTGCATGTGATTAAATGGTGGTGTTGACTTATATATGTTGCACTTAGTGGTAAAGGTTATGACTGTTACGCCCGAGCCTACACCCTGGACGTGACCGGCACTCGAAAATCATTGATGGCCCCAAGCGAACCCTTGTCCTGACTTACTTACTCAGTGGAAGACTTTACTCAAGATAAATACTTTTAAAACAAGTAAACTGAACTGCTCAAAATATAACTTAGAATGTATTATAATAACATTCACTGCCAAAATGGCAACTTAAGTCTCAACTTAACTGAAAATGAAAAGTAAAGACTCATGAACTAATATCACTAACTCTGTCTATGAAGCCTCTAAACAACTGAGATGGACGTCGGGACAAGACCCACAACATTCTAATGAAC
Source organism: Solanum piurae (assembly GCA_029582685.1). Lineage (NCBI taxonomy): Eukaryota > Viridiplantae > Streptophyta > Magnoliopsida > Solanales > Solanaceae > Solanum > Solanum piurae. The sequence goes on from JAJOOO010003239.1 coordinate 4,739, forward strand.
TAAAATACTGAAAGCAATAAAAGGATCCTCCGAAAAGCTAAGGAGGCTCACCAACTGACTCTGAGTGCTCAACTGGATCAACGAGGCGCTGGATAATGATCCTGATTACTTGCATATGCATCATAATAAGATGCAGACCAACTGACATCAGTACATTGAATGCACGAGCATGCGAGTTGAAATGCTAAACATAACTTAAGCTTGAAAAGAATCTGAAAGAAGCACTTACATTGGCTTTACTCAACTCCTGAATAACTTAACTCAATATAAAGTAATAAAACACATGCAATATATAGAAAGCCTTTAAAACAATAGAAAACAACTTAGTTCGTTAAAGAAAATGCAATAACAAACTCAACTTTACTCATATAATAAAGTAATATAGTTTTTGTGACAGTTTCTCTAACCGACAACCACCACTATGAGCCTAAGTGGTGATACAACGTCTTGCCCACGCTTTCAGAACTGTCCTATAATTTGCCGTCATATGGAACGCTTAACTAAGTGGATCCACTAGTCTATGCTAAAAGCATCTTAAGGAGTCATCTAAAAAGTATGATCCTTTACTACCCATGATAGCTATATGGTTTATGGAGACGTGAGTTATCTGAACTCAAACTCGTTCCCATATCGGTGCTCAATACTACTCCCAAAATATACTTAGCTCATATGTTTGTAAAAACAAAACTCTTTCTTTGATTTGAGATAATTACTCAAAAACTTAGCTTAAAAGCTCTCTTGGAAATCTCAGTTTCCTTTCTTGCTCGTGAAAATATTTTAACTCTTGGAAATACTTAGTTCCCATATAATCTTTGAAGAATGAACTTTACTCTTACTCTTTACTGAAAACTAGCTCAAAGACTCTTTTGGAAATCTCAGTTTCCTTTCTTGTTTAAATGTGAAAACATTTAATCTTTAGGAATACATATTCTCGATATACTCTTTTGAACAAATGAACTTCAAACCTTACTCTTTACTCAACTCAAAACTCAAGTCTTAAAACAAAGTTAAAACATTTGTAAAAGACTTTTGGAAAACTTTATGAACTTCTTTTAACTTGACTCTTGACTTTTCTTGACTTGACTCTTAACTTCTCTTGACTTGATTCTTAACTTTTCTTGAATTGAATTATGGATTCAAGCATTGTGATTTGTGATAGGAAAGATCTCATGATGTTTAGGAGTGTTTTTAGATAGTTAAACATGAGAAAATATCAAGAAATCACTGTATGAAAGTAGGTCCGCGATGCGGAGACGCATTTAAATATTTGGTCGTGAAATAAATTTTGAGGCAGAGAGGTCTGTGACCTCTCCGCGACGCGAAGAAAAATTTACACTTCTGAGGAACAGGTTCGCGACACGGACCTGGTACCTAGTTTCTGCCAGACTTGTTCCTTCTTCGTTTTCTAACCCCAATTCGCCTAAACTCGGTTTTTTCTCTCAAATTCCTTTTAGATTCAGATACCCAGTATGTATACACAAGAATCTAACTCAAACAACTTTAGGAAACAATATTTTAACTTCAAGGAACTCCTCAATCTCAACCTAACTCAAGAACGAATGCCAATTTCAAGAACACCATTCAAGATTCATCAACTTTCGACTTTCTAGAACAAACTTCACTGAAATAAACATGATTGACGCGTGGGTGAATGAACCCAACGCTATGAAAGACTCACATACCTCGTAGGGATCACCCTTTGATGTAATCCATGAGCCTAGCTTCAAGAACTTGACGATTCTTTGCTCCTTTTCTTCTTTTCTCTTCTCTCAAAACCCTAACTTGTTTCTCAAAAGCGTAAATTGATTCCAATCAGTTTAGACCCCAACTTAATTACTAAAAATGAAATTAATTAATTGGGTGGTGAAAAGACCATAATGCCCTTCTAAAACTCGGATTTGACTTTCCTTATTTGAACAACCCAACTTCCAATGGGAATAACTCACTCATACGAACTTGGAATCGCTCAAACTTGGCGGCGTTGGAAAGATTATTCCAAGATTTTTCCTACGATACTTGGAAACACACTTAAATCTTCTTGAGCTAGGAGTTATGGTCGTTTGAAGTTGACCAAAAACTCAAACTTAACTTAACCAATTTTCCAGATTTTTATTATTTCCAAAAATCACTCTTTCTAAATCTAGATCTTTCTAGTTATTTCAATTTGCGAGATGTTACAATGACGGCGTATATTTGTATGTTCAGTGTGTTTAGCGAACTTGTAGGGTATAGTAAAAGGGTAAAGTGTTCAAGGGGAGAGGAATGAATAGTAAGGGTTGTTCGTATGTCGTAATGGTGGAAAGTAAAGGTTGGGTATGTGATGAAAAATGCGTAGGTGGACTTCACCTTGGAGGAAGAAAGTGGGTTTAGTGGTAAGAAAGTTTGATGTAGTGTATTATGTGACCATGGTTGAGTAATGTGGCGAGAGAGTAAGGGTACGAAGTGAGCGGTTAGTTGAAATGCATGTGGGTGTAATTGGGGAATTACTAATGTATCAGAACGAGTAGGTTATGATCAAGTGCCTGGTAGGAGGGATGTTAGTAGTCAGAGTACTTATTTATATTGGAAGTATTACAAGAGGGGTGAAGGTGGAGAAACGATGGTTTATTTCATGATCTTACTGGTTGGTTTCTTATATTATGCGGTTGGCGCCGGGTTGGCCGATGATGCCTACCAGTACGTGTGTTTATACTGATACTACTCTTGTTATGTCTTTTGACATAGTCTGGTTGCTGGATCGGTGAGGTTTCATTAGGTGAAGACGAAGAAAATCTCCAGCAGCTTCTATTCTTCCTTCTGCATGGTGGGAGCTGTGTCTTTTAATTATCACGTCCAGTTGTACTCTTAGTAGCTCTTGTACCTGCTTAGACTAGATCCTTGGGATTGTTAATTACTTTACAAGTCTTAACTCGAAATTGTTTTAAAGGTTTTTAATAAAGAATTCTGTTAGTATGTTATTCTGTTTATTTAATTTTCCGCATGTTTTAAGTTGTTGGGATATGAGGGTTCTCCTACTTAGGTGGTAGTATGTAGGTGCCTGCACGGCCCGGTGGGTTGGGTCGTGACAAATACTTGACACCGTGTTTTAGATTATATTTTGTTTACTAGTTTTAAGTTTCCAATTTTGAAAATACTCTTTGAACTTTGTTATTTCTTTACCAAGTTATCCAATGTTATTGTTCTAAGTATCTTAATAATGCAGATTAACAATAATATATAGCATGTCGACACTCTTGACTTTCACGTGGTTTTACGTCTGAATACAATAATGGTATCACTCGTAACATAAATTTCTCCACATCTAAAACTTAAATTCAATATCCCCGATTAAGACTAAAGAAGTCCCACCGTTACATGATAATTAGTACTTCTTGACTTTCTCACGCGCTTTTACTTCTTAATATAATAACGGAGTCACTCGTAAGTCGTAACGTAAATTTCTCCACATCTAAGACTTAAATTTCTATTAATGTATTTTGAGTTTGATAATACTTGAATAATTTATGCAATATGCCCAGATATTCATATTGTCAATTGTCTAAATTCAAAATAATTTAAATAAGGATTGCTAAAAAATTGTTACTTTGAATGAAAGATTTTAATTGTGTTACTTTATCGTCTATCTAATATATTGTTGCGAACACATACATATATTGTTTATTTTCACTTTTTTTGTTTTATTTTTAGTTTTTCTACGATTTGTATGAATGAGATTAACAACTTAATTTTCAAATAAAAATGAGAGTTCTATTTATATTTGTGCGACACTAAGGCTAATAATTTTCTTAAATATGAGCAATCTATATTGATGGTAGTTTTCTGCAATGTTAAAACTCAAATGGTTGGTGTGATGACAATTTTGGTTGTAATATTATAGGAATAATTAAGCTTCATTTTGTTTAGATTTAGTAATATAAATCAGCAAGATTATTCAAGAGTAACATTATAACGTCTTTTGCAATTGTTTTATATTGTTGCAACATATATTATCACATGGAAAATTGTATTTTCACTTTCAAATTGAAAATACTTATATATGTATGTTGTACTAATATTCATGTCATTTTAGAAAGTTTGAAATACTTGATAGGAATACACGTGTGTTGCACGTGTCCATAGCTAGTACATTAAATTTAAGGTTATGACCTTTGCTACTTTTCCAAAGAGGTGTGACATTTTCAATAACGTACAATAAAACCTTTGAGTGATTCGCTAACGCCAAGGTTTTAGGTACCAATACACCAGTGAGTAAAATCGTTCTATCCTGGGAGGACATATTCCATAAATCGTACTTGATATCGTGTTTTAGATTATATTTTCTTTACTAGTTTTAAGCTTCTAATTTTGAAAATATTCTTTAAACTTTGTTATTTATTTACCAAGTTATCCAATGTTATTGTTTTAAGTATCTTAATAATACATATTAACAATAATATATAGCATGTCGACACTCTTGACTTTCACACGGTTTTACGTCTGAATACAATAATGGTATCACTCGTAACATAAATTTCTCCACATCTAAAACTTAAATTCAATATCCCCGAGTAAGACTAAAGAAGTCCCACCGTTACATGATAATTAGTACTTCTTGACTTTCTCACGCGCTTTTACTTCTTAATATAATAACGGGGTCACTCGTAAGTCGTAACGTAAATTTCTCCACATCTAAGACTTAAATTTCTAATAATGTATGATGAGTTTGATAATACTTGAATAATTTATGCAATATGCCCAGATATTCATATTGTCAATTTTCTAAATTCAAATTAATTTAAATAAGGATTGCTAAAAAATTGTTACTTTGAATGAAAGATTTTAATTGTGTTACTTTATCGTCTATCTAATATATTGTTCATTTTCACTCTTTTTGTTTTATTTTTAGTTTTTATATGATTTGTATGAATGCGATTAACAACTTGATTTTCAAATAAAAATGAGAGTTCCATTTATATTTGTGCGACACTAAGCCTAATAATTTTCTTAAATATGAGCAATCTATATTGATGATAGTTTTCTACAGTGTTAAAACTCAAATGGTTGGTGTGATGATAATTTTGCTTTTGGACATTTTGGTTATAACATTATAAGAATAATTAAGCTTCATTTTGTTTAGATTTAGTAATATAAATCAGCAAGATTATTCAATATTCTACTATTGTTCAAGAGTAACATTATAGCGTCTTTTGCAATTGGTTTATATTGTTGCAACATATATTATCACATGGAAAATTGTATTTTCACTTTCAAATTGAAAATACTTATATATGTATGTTGTACTAATATTCATGTCATTTTAGAAAGTTTGAAATACTTGATGGGGATACACGTGCAACGCACGTGTCCATAACTAGTACATTAAATATGTGTAAACATTAAATTTAAGGTTATGGCTTTTGCTACTTTTCCAAAGAGGTGTGACATTTTCAATAACGTACAATAAAACCTTTGAGTGATTCTCTAACACAAAGGTTTTAGGTACCAATACACCAGTGAGTAAAACCGTTGTATCCTGGAAGGATATATATATTCCATCAACCTGGGTACGTGACACCGTGTTTTAAATTCTACTTTTCTTTACTAGTTTTAAGTTTCTAGTTTTGAAAATACTCTTTAAACTTTGTTATTTATTACAAAGTTATTTGTTACTGTTCTAAGTATCTTAGTAATACAGATTAACAATAATAAATTGCATGTCGACACTCTTGACTTTCACGCGGTTTCACACTTAATACAATAATGGCTTCACTCGTAACGTAAATTTCTCCACATCTAAAACTTAAATCCAAGGTCCCCGATTAAGACTAAAGAACTCCCACCATTACATGATAATTAGTACTTCTTGACTTTTGCACGCTTTTACTTTTTAATACAATAACGAGGTCACTCGTAAGCCCTAACACAAATTTCTCCACATCTAAGACTTAAATCCAATGTCCTCGATTAAGAGTAAAGAAATTCCACCATTACATGATAATTAGTACTTCTTGACTTTCACACGCTTTTACTTCTTAATACAATAACGAGGTCACTCGTAACGTAATTGTCTCCACATCTAAGACTTAATTTTATCCAATCTCCTCGATTAAGACTAAAGAAATCCCACCATTACATGATAATTAGTACTTCTTGACTTTCACACGGTTTTACGTCTGAACACAACAACGGAGTCACTCGTAACGTAAAGTTCTCCACATCTAAGACTTAAACCCAATATCCTCGATTAAGACTAAAGAACTCCCACCATTACATGATAATTAATACTTCTTGACTTTCACACGCTTTTACGTCTGAATACAATAACGGAGTCACTTGTAACGTAAATTTCTCCACATCTAAGACTTAAATTTAATGTCCTCAATTAAGAGTAAAGAAATCCCACCATTACATGATAATTAGTACTTCTTGACTTTCTCACGCTTTTACTTCTTAATACAATAACAGAGTCACTCGTAACGTAAATTTCTCCACATCTAAGACTTAAATCCAATGTCCTAGATTAAGACTAAAGAAATTCCGCCATTACATGATAATTAGTACTTCTTGACTTTCGCACGCTTTTACTTCTTAATACAATAACAGGGTCACTCGTAAGCCGTAACGTAAATTTCTCCACATCTAAGACTTAAATCCAATGTCCTAGATTAAGACTAAAGAAATACCCCCATTACATGATAATTAGTACTTCTTGACTTTCGCACACTTTTACTTCTTAATACAATAACGGGGTCACTCGTAAGTCGTAACGTAAATTTCTCCACGTCTAAGACTTAAATCCAATGTCCTCGATTAAGAATAAAGAAATCCCACCATTACATGATAATTAGTATTACTTGACTTTTATGTGATTTTTGCGGAAGCAATTCCACCACTACACGACAAGCGATGGTGTTAACTCTACTTAGTTTATAACCAAGCGTTACAAACCCAACCAACCCCCCACTCTACCCCTTCACAGTTCACACACTACACAGATGAAAAAAGGAGACAAGCACGTTCTCTGCAGGGAGCGGTAGAAAGCAACAAATCAAGCCATATATTAAGCTGTTTTTGGGTAAACTCCGTTACAGAGTTTTCTCTTTCTCTCTCTCTCTCTCTCTCTTTCTCTCACATACAAAATAGAAAAAGAAATGAAATTATTAAGCTGTTGCTTCCTCTGTTGTTGCTCCTGTTTGTTCCAGTAGTAGTACTACTACTATTGTTGGCTATTTTTTTTTCTTCTGCAGTACTTAAAACTTTATTTTTGGTTGGTGGGGGTGTTTCTTTAAGGCTTATATGTGGTGTTGTTATAACAGGGAAGAAATGTGGTGAATTTTAGCTAGTTTTGAGGTGCTTTTTGAGCTAATTACTTGATTTTGAATTCTGGGTGTTCTTCTGTTTTTGGAATTGAAGATTGATTATACTCATGGCAAGTAAAAATGGGTGTTATCAGTCTCAGCAGAAGAAAAATTCATCAGGTGAAAGTTTGTTTTTTTTGAAGTTTAATTTGAGAATTTTGGATCTTTTTTGTTTTGTTGTTTAAAATGTGGGTTTTTTGTGATTTTTTTTTTGAGTTTCAGGTAAAGATGATCTGTATCATGAGCTATGGCAGTTGTGTGCAGGTCCTATAGTGGATGTTCCAAAGGAAGGAGAAAGTGTTTATTATTTTCCACAAGGCCACATGGAACAAGTAAGTTTTTTTTTTAAAAAAAAAATAATAATTGAATTCTGGGTTTTTTCTGTTTTAGGTGAATCTGGTTGATTCAAAGCTAAGTTCTTGTTTTTGAGTTATGGAGTTATGAATGTTTGGGTCAATTATTGGATTTCTCAATTTGAGTGTATCTTTTTTGGTTATTTTTAGTTATGTTTTCTGGGGATTGTAAAATTTGTATCTTTCTCTTTTTGTCTCACTTTTTTTGGTTTTGTGGAAAAGTTGGAAGCATCAATTAATCAAGAAATGGATCAAAGAGTTCCATCATTCAATCTCAAATCAAAGATCCTTTGTCGAGTTATCAACAGTCATTTCCTGGTATGTTTACTTTTTATTGTGTTCTTTGATCAGTATATTTTACATACATTGTATTCATACTTGTTAGAATTTCATCCAAAAAAGGTGATGAATTAATTGTTGGGTTCAAAGTTCAAACATTGGAAGGTGAGCCTTGGCGTATGCGTAGCTGGCAAAGTTGTCGGCTTGTCGCCATGTGAACGACCATGAGGTCACCGTTTCAAGCCGTGGAAACAAGTCTCTTGCAGAAATGCAGGGTAAGACTGTGTATAATAGACCCTTGTAGTCCGGTCTTTTCTCGAATCACGCACATAGCGGGAGCTTTAGTGCACCGGAATGCGTTTAAAGTTCACACAATTTTGTATTTGAAATGTAAAATGTTTTGATGATTGCTTGTAGGCTGAGGAAGATAGTGATGAGGTCTATGTCCAGATCACTTTGATGCCAGAGGCACCAGATGTAAGAAGTTAAAATTGTTGTAGTATTCACTCGTTTATATGCATTTTATTGATCAATTTGGTTGTAATTGCTGATCTGATTTTTAGAAAGCCGAGCCGACTAGTCCCGATCCATTCCTTCCGGAGCCTGTAAAGCCTAAAGTCCATTCTTTCTGCAAGGTTCTGACTGCCTCCGATACAAGCACTCATGGTGGATTTTCTGTTCTAAGGAAACATGCTAATGAATGCCTTCCTCCCTTGGTAATATAAGTGTGATCCTTTTGTATAGGCTAGCCTACATTTCCCTCCCTGTTTTGACAAGTTGTTGAATTAGCTCTCGTGTTTGTTATACTTTGTTAGGACATGAACCAGCAGATTCCGACCCAGGAATTGATTGCGAAAGACCTTCATGACATGGAGTGGCACTTCAAGCATATATTTAGAGGTAATTGTTTTGTTTGTAGTGCGTAACAGAAGATATCAATGAAGCTTTATCATGTATTTGTAATCAAAACTCATCCATCATTGTTTTAATTATAACAGGCCAACCTCGGAGACATTTACTTACCACAGGGTGGAGTAACTTTGTTTCTTCAAAGAGATTAGTGGCAGGGGATTCTTTTGTATTCTTGAGGTCTCTCTTTCTGGTCCTAGTTTCTCGTATGAGTATGATATTTGATTGCATTATCTATCACTATTGCATGTCATGTCATATATCCAGAACAGTTAATGTTGGTTTGTTAATAATCATATTCTAATGGATATGTATGCTCTAGGGGTGATAATGGAGAACTACGAGTTGGGGTCAGACGGCTTGTTCGCCAGCAGAGCTCAATGCCGTCATCGGTGATATCAAGCCAGAGCATGCACCTAGGAGTCTTAGCTACAGCATCTCATGCTGTTACAACCCAGACCTTGTTTGTTGTTTACTACAAACCGAGGTTTGTCACATACATCTCCTTTCAATTATCCCGTCATCCTTATGCAAAGTAGAGATCACTTTCATGCCAGAGAACATACTAAATCTTTCATATGCTCTTTCGATTTTCTGCTGTGACAACCTTCAGAACTACTCAGTTCATCGTAGGCCTCAACAAATACTTAGAGGCTGTTAATCATGGATATTCAGTTGGCATGCGATTTAAAATGCAGTTTGAAGCGGAAGAGAATCCTGATAGAAGGTAGTGATATCAATTACTCCCTAGTTTTGGCTTTAATTCAACTGTCCACTTGATATATTTCTTAAATTCCGTGCCAAGTTAAAACCAGGCAAATAAATTGAAATGGAGGGAGTATTCAGAAGTCCTCCAATTCAATGTGGAAGTCTTTGATCTAGATGTTTATTTGCCAACTGCTTAGTTCTGACATGTATTGGGTTTTTCTTGGGCTCTTCCCTCGTTATTTCTCAGATTTATGGGCACTATAGTTGGGGTTGATGATCTTTCCTCACAGTGGAAAGATTCTGCATGGCGATCCTTGAAGGTTGGTATAGTTGATATCTTTATTTGAACATTTATATTTCAGCAATATTCTTTAAGTTCAGTTGGTAATCACCAATTCTCCCTTCATTCCAGGTTCGATGGGACGAGCCTGCAGCCATTGCAAGGCCTGACAGAGTTTCTCCTTGGGAAATCGAACCTTATGTGTCTTCAATTCCAAATGCCCTTGTCCCACCAACCGCTGGGAAGAACAAAAGGCATCGGCTACATAGTGAAATCAAAATATCAGGTCTGAATGAAAATTCTCAACAGCATGGTGTTTTTTCATGTTTTGGTTGCTGATATTTAATTTCCATTTTCATTTTCTTAATTATCTTGCCTTTCATTTCCTGTTAGCACCTGCATCCTCAATTGCGTCAGCGGTTTGGAATCCTTCCGTCGACTCGCCTCAGTTTAACACCTCTGGCATCAACAGCAGTACTAATTGCACATTAACGTCTCGTACAGAGGGTGGTTGGCCGCTTCCTCATTTAAATACTTCAGGTATGCTTGTGGATGAGACAGAAAACAGTAGAAGTGCGTCAACTTGGTGTGGTTTTCCATGCGTTTTGGCCCCGCAATTCGGTCAAGGGACTAATCAGCCGATTGTTATTCCTACTGATGAGAGAAAATGTGATACCAAAACAACCTGTAGATTATTTGGTATCGACTTGAAAAGTTCCTCAATTAGCACTACTGAGGCACGACTACTGCCACAGCCATCCGACATTTCTTGTGTCTCCGCAGAGAGAGCACCTCCAAACACGGTGCCTGCTGGTGATTCAGATCAAAAGTCTGAGCTTTCAGTAGACTTCAAAGATCAAATGCAAGGCCATTTGCGGTTACCCCTAAAGGAGGTTCAAAGCAAGCAGAGTTGTTCCACCAGGTCTCGCACAAAGGTATTAAATCAAAAGCCGAAAAATTGCATTCTTACCAACTCATTTTCGCCTCAAAAGATATTATTAAACTCTCTAACATCTTTTCGCATGTGGAATCCCTTGAGAAGGTGCAAATGCAAGGCGTAGCTGTAGGTCGTGCAGTGGATTTAACCATATTGAAAGGATACGATGAGCTTACAAAGGAGCTTGAGGAGATGTTTGAAATCCAAGGAGAGCTTCAGTCACGACAGAAATGGGGGATCTTGTTTACAGATGATGAAGGGGATACGATGCTTATGGGTGATTATCCGTGGCAGTAAGTTCTCTCTCACTTTAACAATTCAAGACTGAAATACATATATAACCACTGCATAAGATCTTAGCTACATCCTGTAATTTAACACATCACTTAATCACTTAATTGCAGAGAATTTTGCAATGTGGTGAGGAAGATTTTCATTTGTTCAAGTCAAGATATGAAAAAATTGACCCTGTCTCACGCAGACAGTTAAGCGACTCCTTTCAAATGAAATGATGGCGGAAGATGGTGAAAGTTAAGACTCCGCCTTTTGAAGTTGTATCATTTTGTGATCTCTTCGACTTCATTCTCCAGATATAGTAGGAAAGAACGACAGGGTGTTGACATAGCAAGGCGTAGAAGCTTGTTTTTACGCTCTTTTTAGCCTAGTTCATGCTCGATTTTGAGAGCAGTTAAGTAAGTAACTAGTTATAATAGGATAAGACTAGTAAAGATATAGTACTAGAAGTTGTAAAAAGTTAACGGTGTTCTCTAATGGGGAGTCTAGTAGTGGTTTGTGTAGTGTTCTATTCGCGCGTTAACCTGTAAATACTCATGTGTCATTGCAGTATTCTGCAGTGTATCGTCTTGTTAGCGTGCTTCATCTTAATGAAAATTCCATGGTGGAAATTGCTCTATACTTGCCTTTTCTGTGAGACTTGTGTGATGCACAATAGGGATTTCTTGTGTAAATTTATACTCTCTTGGCACATCATGCAGCACTTTGTAAGTTTTCCCCTTTACTGAACAAAAAATCTTCAAAACGCTCCCTCACGTGTGTGTTTTATTCTTTGCTAAAGGGTGATGCTAATATTTAAATTCGATATCGTTTTCTTTACTAAAAGGGTGACAATAAGACTTGAACTCAAAACATTTGTCTGTTTTTATTACGATGTTAAATTATGTGCTCTCTTTATTTAGAAGTTTAATAAGTTTTTGATTCATTAATTGACTTTGGTTTAAGATGTTGACTGCAAAATAAATAGATGGTTCATCTTTTGAGCTAGCGTAGAGTCATTTTCCTTTAAACTTTATAAAGCACTTACAATCACATATTTTTGCATTCTTAGTGCACGTTTGACCATGGATAATTTTCACTATTTTATGGAACTTTATATTATAATTTTTTGGAATTTGAGAACTCCAAAAGACAGTTTTCATAATTTTTATTTCAAATCACTCCTGCAAAAATCAAAAACAATTTCAAGTTGTATTCATTTTGAAGCACAAGTTCAATTTCCCAAACATCACTTTTAACACAAATACTACCTCTTTTTCCTTCAAATTTCACAATTTTAATGTTCAAACCACTAAGTTCCTTTTTGAAACTTTGGACTTTTAGTGAAAGGATGGCATGGACCAAAAAAAAAATTAATGGGCCTCAATATCCCTATCCTAGCTACTATAGGAAGAGTGTCCATATAGTCATGGGCCTCATGAGTTGGCAAATGTCACGTCAGGGGCGGCTCAACGTAATCGAAGGCTTAAAGCGAAATTTCAATTGAAGGCCTAAAATCTAAACAAACTTCATATGTGTTTATTTAAAATTTATCTTTCTTACACTTTTCAAATGCAAATTATTACTTAGTATTTTTTGATAAATGATTTCTTCGGAAAAAAATTTCAATTATTAGTTTTAGATATGATTTTATCAATTCAACATTGGAAATTTTTATTTCACTAAGACAATCATTATATGAATTATAACATAATATAAGTAATAAGTTGACACATTTTAAATAAAGATAAGAGTTAGAACATAATGGGGTCAAAGAGAATAAAGTAATATAATTTTTTCAAAATATTTTTTATTATAAATAATCATTTTTATAATTAAAAAAATTAACACATACTTTATTCTTGGTAAAATTTGAAGCCCCTAAAATTGGGGGCCTAAGGCATATGCCTTAATTATCAAAGCATAGAGCCGGCACTGTGTCACCTAAAGGTATTTGTCTTGCATGAGTGCTAGCTCACGCTCAAAATTTCTTTGTTATGAGTCTGAGTCGTTGTGTTTTGTTTCCATGCTTGGCTTGAGTGATTTTCACTTCTGATGCTATTAGTCATCCTCAATCTTATTGAATGGACTATGAAGGAGTTAGTCAAGTAACTCAGAATTTCGATCAATTCACGTTCGCTTTCACTTATTCGAATTGTTCTTCGGGTAATAAATATTCGATGTTCCATCTTTGGAAATCAACACTTCTAATATTATTTGATGACTTGACGTACAATAAATTATATATACCTAGTATGAATCTATACCCCAAAGGTTATAAACTCGTCGGATTTGTTGACCAAAATATCGATCATGACTTGATAAGGATGGATATTAACTCCATCTTTGTGGTATACAAAAATGATAAATTCTTTCTCTAGAATTCAAAAAAAATGTGGATTAATTTGCCCATTTAATGAAGGAAATGATATAAAATAAGAAAAGAGAAACACTACAAAATACAAAAATATAATTAATTAATCAATCAATATTTAAGTGTGCCTTCTAATTGTTCAATTGAGATTCATGTAAAGGTACAGAAGGAATTGACACAATACGAGTTTTGGGAGTCAACCAATCATTTTCTAGTTCATACATCATAGGAGATTTAGAAAAATATAAAAATAAGTGGCCATGGATGGTTTGATATTCGATCTGATTTTCTATGATTTACGTTAAATGACATAAATTAAAGATAAATTAATGACAGCTTCGTAGTTGTTGGAGTATAAAACACACCAACATTGACTTCTTGGAGTGGGCATGGATGGTCTGATTTTCGAGTCGATTTCCTATGATTTATGATAAGTGGCATAAATTAAAGATAAATTATTGACAATTTCGTAGTTATTGGAGTATAAAACAGCTGACATTGACATCTTGGAGTTTAGTAATCATAAATTCTTTTTTTAAACGACAAATCTCCTCAATCAACTTCTTAATTTTAGTAGTAATCCATCCATTAAGGTACATTCATAACTTGATGTGTTCGATTTAATATTAATTGTACTGAAAAAATTATGAATTTTTTAATTTAATATTTATTGCGATTTTTTCGTGAATTTTACATATAGATCTATGATCAACATAAAAAAATATTGATTTAGATAAAAAAATTTTATCGAAATACTACTACTTCATAATAACCTTAAGTCATTGATCATGACCTATATGTATAATTTAACTTATAAGGGGTTCTAATTGAACAGAGGTGGATATAGGGGCCATATATGAACTTACGTAAATTCAATAACTTTTGTTAAGATCATATTTAACAATGAATTAAGTTCTTATTGTAATATTAACTTGAGATCGTTATAAAATTCATAAACTTTAAATCTTAGATCCTATCTCTATAACTGACCATCCTTTGTGTGTTCTCTATAGCAACTGGCTAGGAGTATAAAATACATCCCTTATAACAAAAAATTGGAAGTAGCCACAAACTTCGTACTAACATAACTTTTTATTAATCTGTCGTAAGTAAAATACTTAGAATTAGCTATAACTTTTATTATTTAGCTATAAAAGTCATTCACTAAGTTCTATATTATTATTATTACTGTTTAGTAATAATATCTTGGATATGAATATTTTTAGTATTCCATTTTGAACGGCACATGGTTGAAATTGTTTTGTTGGTCATATCACTCACTAATCAATGCTAAATTAAAAATTTCATCAAAATATTTAAATTTTAACTAAAATAACAGTAACGTAACCTTGTTAGTCAATTACTATAAATTGAATGACTTTTTGAGTTATTAATCATATCAAATTTAGACATATATGTTGTTGTATTTAAGTTGTATAATCTTAGGTATATTGTTTAAGTAGTTGAGAAAATATCATTTACCATTCATTTTTTTAAAACCATTTATGTCAATTAGATATTACATTTATGAAAAGAGCATTTGACCAGTACCCTTCAAAAGGGATTTGTTGGAGATTCCAAATTCCAATTTACATGTGCAATATTGATTGGCATGATTACAATCACTAAGTTTCAATCAGGTGTTAGAAATCGAAAAATATTGATTATTTAGGTGTTAGAAATCGAAAGATACTGATTATTTAGGTGTTAGAAATCGAAAGATACTGATTATTTTTCAAAGACAAGATCAAAAAGTGATTGTATATCAGACGTACTTCTCTTTTCATATGTCTTTAGAAGAGATCATCATAGAAAAAAGTAATTTAGTTATTATTAATTTTAGCTGAAAAAACTAGTAAAAGAATAAATCAATAAAATTGCCTTGAAAGCTATATCTACGACAATTAATGCTTGTAAATTTTAAATTCCATTTTCTTAATACATTGTGACAAAACATGATATTCTTGAGGCATATATGGTCAAGAATACAGAGAATCTCATTATTTTATTTAACAAATCAACCTAATTCCACTTTTTTAATTATTTAAATGCAAACTTATTTTTAAAAAGGTCTTCATTTTATCTTAAGAGATTTTTTATAAGTATAAAATGTAATAGCATTTTAAAAAAAAAAATAACTAACTACATTTTTAATACGTGCTTAAAGAGTTCTCTTTCTTTCTCAAATTTTGTACACTAACAATGCATATAACATAAATTTTAAATGAAAATTAATTTAAAAACAGCCCTTTCGACTGTAAAATTAATCTATATGATTACAAACATTAAACTTTCATATTAGTTTATGAAATTCAAGAGTACTAGAGGACAAGTAAGGCCAAAGCATGCTCAGATCGTTAAACATCTTTATCATTGATCGATAAGTTAAGGATTTGAGTCACACTGAAAGGTTGGTGAAAAAATTATGGAAAAATTACAGAAATCCCACCTTTTAGTTTACTTATTACCATTATTCCCTATAAGTTTTATAAATTTCCAAAATCCCTCATTTTTGCGCATCAGATTAGTGTATCTCGCGCATCAGATTAATGTATCAGCGCTTATATTATTGTATCTCGCGTACTTATATTATTGTATTTCGCGCATCAGATTAGTGTATCATATATAAAATGTACATCAGATTAGTGTATCGTGTATAAAATGTAATGTATCTTACTTAACAATTAATGTATCTCGCGCATCAGATTAATGTATCAGCGCTTGTATTATTGTATCCGCTTTGAGGGATTTCTGTAATTATAAATTTTTAAGGGATAAATTGTAATTTTGCCTTAAAAGTATGTGATTTATGTAATTTGCCCAAAAATTATTTATCATCTTGAGAATAAGGTGAAGAAGAAAATAAAAATTAAAAAGAGAAATATTGAAACACAAATTAATTATTTAAAGAAGTATACCAAGTAATATAACAACTTCCTCTTACAAAAGAATAAAAAAATTCTAACCCCATCTTCAAGTTCAAACAAAATTTTAACGTCCATTATTTTTTTTCTTAATTTCCATTGAAAATGATTTGAAAAATAAATAACTAAGATAGAGATAAGAGTAAAATATGAATGAAAATATGTTTTTCTCAATCTTGATACGGCAAAAATAATAAATAAAAATGAAAAATATATTTTTTAATATAATAAACACGTAAAAATAAACGGAAAAAGTATTTTGAAATCCTTCCTATAAATAGCACTCCTCTCACCACAATAATCTATCACTCCATCATCTACTCTAATAACAACACACTTCAAGCAAAAATGGAAACCACCACCACCTCCGCCGTTGCCGTCGCCGCTACCACCGTTGACACCGGCGGTCTTCACTCCGTCGAGGTGAATCCACGACACCACATCCTCAACCGCTCATTTGCACTTATTTACCTTTTTGCCATCCTAGTTCTTTTCTATAACCATATACTAAAACTCCTAAATTCGACAAATTCCTTTATAACTTTCTCCATATCATTTTCCATTTTAATTTCAGATTTAATCTTAGCCTTCATGTGGACAACTATTCAATCTTTTCGTATGCGTCCACTAACACGTCAACAATATCCCGAAAAAATAACAAAAAATTTTAGTAACGAAATTAATAATTTTCCAGCACTCGATATATTTATTTGTACGGCAGATCCTTATAAGGAGCCACCGTTAAACGTCGTTAACACGGCGTTATCAGTTATGGCCTATGATTACAATCCGATCGAAAAAATATCGATTTATGTATCGGACGATGGAGGATCGGAGCTTACGTTATTTGCTTTTATGGAAGCTGCAAAATTTGCTGTATATTGGTTGCCTTTTTGTAGGGAAAATAAAATAATTCAAAGGTGTCCAGATGCATATTTCAATTCTAATTACACAGAAAATTCTGTGACAGAGAAAATCAAGGTATGTTTTTTTCTCTCGAATATATATTACTACTAAACAGAACGTCTAACGTCTAGTGATTTTTTAAAATTAATAATAGAAAATTAGTTGATTTTCAATATTACTAAATCATGATTATAATATTTTGATTTTTCAAAAATATCTTAGCGTATATGTCGGATATTCCTTCAAAGATATATTATTACTATTTCGATATGATGATATTTTTAAAAATTCGAGCAACATAGGAAAACGAGATTTTTGGCACGGTTATTTCTGCAATAATGCATGTGCGATGCGTTTTTAATTTATATTATAGCTTGCGTTTCAGATCTGGCTAAGTTTATTTATGAGATATTTTGGTAAATTTGTTGTCTATAACAATTATTGATAAAGGGGCATAGAGGTTTGGTACGATTGATTTTATGTTCTATTATAAATATTATTTTTAGTTATATTATATGGTAGGATGTCGAGTCCCAATTTAATACATTATTTACGTCGTATTTTAATCGATATTTTAAAATATATATACACAAGAAGATAAGCAACTTGCAATTTGATTGACTAGTATCTGGCCTGAGTTGATTTCATCAATTATCTAAACAAATTTCACCTATTAATTGATTTGTCATTTTGTTTTTAGAATTCAATCCTTCTGACGTTATAGATATTTTCTTTAATTTGTCATTATTCATTTAAAAGTCAGCAAAATAACTAAACTAAGTACATATCTCATATGTCATGTTTTTGTTATATAATGTATTTGACTAATAAATTTAACCAATAATGTTGTAACAACTCATATATGTGGACACCTTATATTATTTTTAAAATGTCATAAAGCCTTTTTATAATTATACTAGAATCTTATCTTGTGTTATATAAGAAAAATAATTTTTTTTCTTATGTATGTACGGAGAAAAGGATCAAAATTGTCCCTTATCTTTGCCTTAAAACTCAAAATGATCCTTACCCTTTCATATGGAACACTAATGATCCTTCTTCTTTATAAAAATGGTACAACTTTAGTTTTTAAAGTATTTTCCGTCTATCACTAACGGAAGTTGGTCATATGCACGTGATTGCATTAAATTGATATGACCACTCGCTGACAATGAGACTGCTCATTGAATTAAACACAACCAAAATTAATAACTCAAAGTGACAAAATATGAATATTGACTTATTGATAATGGTTTATTAAATTTATGATTTCGTAAAAATAATAGCTTTCGAAATGAATAATGAAAGGATAGAGTGTGCACACATCTTACATTTACCTTCTCAAATAAAAAAATTATTTTTGAAAGATTTTTTTCTTGTCTTACCTCTACCTTCTCAGATAAAAATATTATTTTTGAAAGATCAGTTTCTTATCTTACCTCTACCTTCTCAGATAATAATATTAATTTTGAAAGATCCACGGCTCAAAAAAATTTACAATTCGGTAATAGTTTAGATTATAATTATTTTTGTGAATTGTTAATTCTATAATGATTTATGATTTTTCTTGACGGGTAACGGATAATTTGATAATAATTATTATAATTACAATTTTATGCTTAATCGTTAATAACAAGCTCTTATTTTAGACGTATTTTTTTCTGAAATTCTGGATAATTTACATGTTTTGCTTTGTTAGATCAATAGTTACATATTAATAATATATAATATATTTTTAGGTTTATCGTAATCTTTTCATTTGTACTTCTGGATATGCATAATTAATTTGGATATTGATGATATATTTAACTTTATAATATATAATATTTTTGATGTTGCATACTGTTGAATTGTCACTTAACTTGATTATGTTTCGATGTTTATTTTAATAAAAAAAATTAATAGTTAATTGACAATCAATACATTAATAACCCATATCCTAATTTTTCTATAATGATTTAGTATTTTTATAAATTAATAAATCGAACTAATATAATGAGGTGAATATTAATTGTGAATACCGTGGATCTTTCAAAATTAATATTATTATTTGAGAAGGTAGAGGTAAGATAAGAAACTGATCTTTCAAAAATAATATTTTTATCTGAGAAGGTAGAGGTAAGACAAGAAAAAAATCTTTCAAAAATAATTTTTTTATTTGAGAAGGTAGATGTAAGATGTGTGCACACTCTATCCTTTCATTATTCAATTCGAAAGCTATTATTTTTATGAAATCATAAATTTAATAAACCATTATCAATAAGTCAATATTCATATTTTGTCACTTTGAGTTATTAATTTTGATTGTGTTTAATTCAATGAGCAGTCTCATTGTCAGCAAGTGGTCATATCAATTTAATGCAATCACGTGCATATGACCAACTTCCGTTAGTGATAGATGGAAAATATTTTAAAGACTAAAGTTGTACCATTTTTACAAAGAAGAAGGATCATTAGTGCTCCATATGAAAGGGTAAGGATCATTTTGAGTTTTAAGGCAAAGATAAGGGACAATTTTGGTCCTTTTCTCTTGATATATACTTCATTTCTAATATGTTTCAATTTGTTTGTCCTATTTTGATTTGACACGAAATTTAAGAAAATAAAGAATTTTTTTGAATCTTGTAATTTTATATCAAAGATATGTAAATGAACCAAAATGCTCTTGAATCTTGTGGTCTTAAACATGTTATGTGGAAAGTTGGAATAAAGAGACATTACATCAAAAATGATATTTTTAGCGGTAATATAAGAATTAGTTGCTGCTAAATATGTTTTTTAGACGCAGTTCCTAGTAACAATTAGTACATTTTAGCACTTTGTAAATGCCCGTAAAATAGTGACGTTGGATCCAGTGGCGTAGCCAGAAATTTTATGAAGGGGGTCCAAACTTTGAATAGTAATTTTTTTAAAGAAAAACGATGATTTATAGAGATTTTATTTTTAATAATATTGTGATATAATTTGGGTAAATGGGTCTCCTATTTATATAGAAAGAAAACCTTATTCTAAAAGGAAAATGTATTAAAATTTAAGAAAATCTTATTCCACAAAGGAAAAAAGTATTAAAATATAAGAAAATCTTATTCCAAAAAGGTATTAAAATTTAAGGATTTTCTTCAATTAAAACCTTATTCCAAAAGGAAAATGTATTAAAATTTAAGAAAAATGTATTAAAATATAAGGAAATCTTATTCCACAAAGAAAATGTATTAAAATTTATGGGAAAAAAATCAATTTTAATTGGAAAAAAATCCTTGTTGGAGGTGAGATTTGAACTTGTGTCACTCAAGACAAACATGACACTATTTACCACCTAACTACTAAACATTTGTGTAAAACATATGCATGTTTATTAACTTACAAACTTCAAAAAGGCAAAATAATTACAGAAAAATGAAAACGATCATGCGGGGAATCAAATTGGGTCAGCGAGTGGGATTGCAACTGCTCTAACCATCTCCACTACGGGTTACTTTGTTATTTCAGAGTGTCCAAAATACAATTTATACCAATATAAATCAAAACTTTACGTGTATATATCGTATAATATTTTAACGAAGGGTGCCCAATTGGACACCCTGGGGACAAGGTGGCTCCGCCCCTGATTGGATCCAATGAAAATTAACTAATGTCAGCAAAGATTTTAACGCTTTTTATTAATGTGCATATTTATTGCCTCTAAAATCTGTTTTTATTGTAGAGAGATGCTAAAAAGGAAAAAACAATTATTTTTTAAACAAGTAGATTATGAAAATATAAATTCCATGTCAAAATTTTAAACAAGTAATTTTCAAAAATTAAATTATAGATCGCAATTGGGTACACGGATATAACATATTTTCCTATTATTACACGCGTGAATACAATATATTTTACTGTAATAGTAATATTGTATAAACTAGGAATACACTTAATACGCATGAATACGATATATTCTGCTATATATTAAAACTAAAATGTTGTTATGTTTCTTAATAGGCATAATACATCAATTGGACCCTAAACTTGGCTTCAAATTTTAAGTATGACCTCTAACTTTCATAGTGCACAAGTAGGCATAACTATCCAATTCTTAAACAAAAAAACACGCGAATCCAACAGCCAAATTGTGTGATATACAAACGCTCCTACGTGGCTTATTGAGCCACTCAGTGGCTGCCACGTAATTAAAAAATTACACGTATTTTATAATTAAAAAAAAAAGAAATTAAAATACAAAAGGGTAGGGTTGTATTTTCTTTTCCCAACCCACCCCCTACCAGCCCCTCCACCCCCAAAAAAAATTGAAATTTATTTTAAAAAAACATTTTCAACTTCAAAATTTCTTTTTTTTCACCCCTACCTCGACCCAGCCCACCCACCCACCCCCTCAAAAAAAAATTTAAGTTTGTTTTTAAAAAATATTTTAAACTTCGAAATTTTATTTTTTTCACCCCTACCCTCAATTCCCCCACCCCCACCCACCCACGCACCCCCTACCAGCCCCACCTCCAGCCCCTCCAAAAAAATATTAAGTTTATTTTTAAAAAATATTTTCAACTTCAAAATTTCATT
>JAJOOO010003240.1:0-18424 GCA_029582685.1 Solanum piurae
ATCTAGAGTGTGTGTTGTTTACATGCTCTCGTAATCGTGTTCAAACCTTATAGTTCTGTCAAGTACAACATTGATATCATTGTTGCTGCATCTCACAGTCCTCCCACGTACTATCACGGATGCCATCGGTATGAAGGCACTGTACTTCTTCTTCCCCTGGGGTACTAGATCACCATAAGCTATGTAGAATTCTCTGACCCTGGTGGGGATATATGAGCCTCCGGGCCTGGTGCATATGTCAAACCCGTGGAATCGAAAAGTGTCCCACACTAAAGCGTACCTTTCCAAAACACCATCCATGGACAGTCTCTTCTTCTCTAAAATGGTCCTCAATCCCTCGTCCATTAGCCGGTTGAGTGACCGGGGAAGAAGACCCTGAACTAGTGGTGCTAGAACCACCGTCTGTGCCAGAGATGGTCCTGTATCAGTAGCAGGGGGTAGACTCTGAGATCTTAGACGGATCTTGACTAACTCTTGCACAAATTTCAGTTCGTTGAGTCTGTAGTGGTTGGTCATCCTTAGAGAACGCAGTCTGAGAATCAAAAGACTCCCCATCACTGCCGGAGTTGTGCTCCAGTCTCTCATGTACAGGTGATTTGCCCTTACCCTTGCCTCCCTTCGGAGGTACCTTCTTTCCCTTTTTGTTTGAAACAGCTGATCCCTCATTTATTACGATGCCCCATGCTCGTTTGCAGGGAGGCATGCCATTCTTGTCCCAGTTTTTCCTAGCCATATCTGGAAAACACATCAGAAAGAGTTAGAAATAATTCAAGTAAAATCTCATAATTCAGGTTGCAGAAAGACTCGCCGAACCAATCGATGAGTTGCCGAGTCACTTTGGGGAACTAGATCGGGCACGCCGAAAGGATAAGCTTAAAAAAATTCGAAAAATCAGGCAAGCTGGCGACATTCGGGGCCCTTTGGTGAATCGCTGACACTACTCAGTGAGCTCAGACTAGCCCACCAAAACTTACAGCATGTTTTAGGGGTTAGGGGCGTAGAAAGGGAGATGAAGAAACCTTTCGGCGAGCTCAGGCTTCTTGCCAAAATTTACAGACTCCAAATAGCAAATTCAAGCAATTAAAGGTGATCAAAGGGGGACATTGGCAAATCGGCGAACCGTTCGGCGAGCTCGACCCAGCTCGCCAAACTGCCTAATGTGCCAAATTTAAACCCCATTTTCCAAAATCAATCTCGCAGCCCCGGAAATAAAAATCAAACTTACACACCATGCAATTCACACATGACCCACTAGACCCATGCCCTTAATAATGACGTCATCCGCTCTATCAATAGGCAAATTACGTCACTTGGCTCAATTAGGGGTTACTCAGACTTCACCCACTAGAACCAACATAAAATATCCGAAACTCAACAATTTATCATCAATTTTAACGTACAAAATATGGGAAATCATCATTTTAAACAATTAGGCACAATTTCAAAATACAAAGTGGGCAATCCAACACATCAAATACGATTCAAACACAGGCCCAACACACAACAACACAAATTTACCAAATGCATTCGAGTTCAACCGCTAATCAAGAGTTTGGAGTTCGGAAAACCAACCTTAATGCCTAATGAAGAATTTGATATGCTAGGCGGCAATGTAATCCAAATCCTAGCATGAGATCAAGAAAAAAACTAAAAATGGAAAGTATTGAAGATCTAGGGTGCGGGTGAGAGTACACGAGGTGAGAAATGAGAGATTAAACTGTTTGGCCTTTTAAAGATTTTTGAGTTTGTGGCCCTTTCAGAGGTATTAGTCTACCACGCCGAACCACTAGCAATGCGCCAAGTGGTGACTTACATCGCCGAGTTTTACAGGACCTCTAGTCAATTTGGGGTCCAAATGGTGGATAAAATCGGGCTCGCCGACCTGTTCGGCTAGTCGCCGATTCATCCATTGGCCCGCTGAGTTTTACAGACTCTCACTTGATGTTTTTGTGAGTCCAACGACGGTCCAAGTCGGGCTCCCCGACCTCTTCGGCGAGTCACTGACTAGACTCTTGGCTCACTAGCTTACACATTCTCAGACACATTCCATTTTTCAACCTGCACAATCAACACCCATTATTCAAAAACAAACAAACACAAAGCATTAAAAACTTGGGTTGCCTCCCAAGAAGCGCCTTAGTTAACGTCGTGGCATGACACAAGTACCCATTCAAGCTTCATTTTTGGGGTTTTCCATAGTATCACTAGGCAACCCCCTTTTTATCTTGGTTTAAGATGTGAATAAATCTGACCCATTTGGGTTTCCAACTGCTTGATAGAGACGGAATGAAAGGTCACCGTCTGGTTGAGAGTCGATACACCCTCCTTTATTTTCTTCAAAACTTTGTCGGAGCCTTCAACCTTGTTCAGAATGCATGAGAGCATATCTTCAGTACGGCCACCCTTAGAATCTTTGGGCTTTTGACGCTCATGGGGAGGAACATACCTATCGTTCTCCTCTTCTCTTTCTTTCCAAGTGGCGTTACGATCATGTCAATCTCTGTCACGGTCTCTCCAGCCCTCATCTCTATTCCAACCTTGGTTTCCACCCTGTGTTATGTAGTTGGTACAATAACCTCCTCCTTTGTTGGCAAGGAAGTTCACTTCCTCATTGTACAATGCTTCAAATTGATCTTCATCGGGGTTCACTCCACCAACACCCACATCATTAACACTCTTCGTACCAACACCTATGACATTTTTATCTACGATGTCCAGCTGGGTCTTCATCTTTGCCATGCTTTGGTCTCTCCTGATCTTTTTTTATCTGCTCCTTTGTCATTCGAAAGTTGAGAGGAGAGACTTGGTCCTCACGAGTGTACCACACCCTGTTAATCTTGGTCATGCAATCGAGGGATTGGGAGGCTACTTCATAGGGTTGTTGCATTATACCTCCGGGAACAAGTTGATCAACAACTCCTTTGTTCACCGGGGCAAGACTCCTATAAAAGTATTGCAGCAGCAGTTTGTTAGGCAATCCATGAGTTGGACATTGCAGCAATAGCTTCTTAAGTCTCATGGATTGGCTCACCCTCCAAGAGCTTGAAACTTTGGATACTATCCCTAAGCATCATCATCTCAGATAGAGGGAAAAATCATACTTGGAACACTGTGACCAACTCCATCTAAGAAGTGATGAAATCTCTTGGCAACTCCGTCAACCATTTACTTTCTTCGACCATTAGAGAAAATGGGGACAACCTCAACCGGACCGATTCTTGCAATATGTTCTTGAATGAGAACGGTCCACAAACATCAACAAAATTCATAATATGCTCATGGGGGATCCTCATGATCTAGACCTCCGAATAAATCCTTCAGTTGAACGACCTGAAGCATGTTGCTTGTAATGTGGAAAACAATGTTTCCTGTAGTTGGACGCAAACGAATTGCCCCAACACAACCCAATTTGACTGGGTCATTGATGTTCGGGACATTGACGTCATTGAGGTTCCCGACATCTTCTTGGTGGCCCACTTGGCTACCATTACTACCATTAACGCTCATCTCCTCCTCTGTTTTAACAAGTAACACAAAACCAAAAATAAAAATAAGTAGATTCAACTATAAGTAAGAAGAACTCAATTGAACTTCACCAAATAAATTTCAAACAACACCACTCCCTGGTAGCGGCGCCATTTTTAGTTAGCGTTTCAAGCACAACTCACCCAATTCTAGGTGTCAACGATCGTAAATCTGTATAAAACCCAACTAAATGAGTTACGCTCGAATCCCACAGGGAGTTGTACATGTTTTAAATTCAATTAGGAAGTGCAAACATGGTCTAATCAGCCATAGAAATAGAATTTATCGAACAAGACATAATCAAGTAAAAGGGGTGACACGAATGTCAGATTTGGGTTTTGGTTTTCAATTATCAACTAAAAATAGTCACAGACACTACAAACTAATAATAGGAGATGGATTCTCGATATGTGATCGATTATAGGCAAATATAGGCATATGGGTAATTGCAACTACTAAACAATAGTTAAATATCAGTGAGTAGTCTAGACTATAAGGAAGATAGTATTCTCTCGAACAACTACCTCGGATCAGGTGATTTCTTTCGAACATCAACAAGCATGAAAATGAAGAGCAGCCCACACCTTAATACATTCACTCTCTTGAGCTAAATGTGTGGGATTGGGTTTAGGATTTACTCTCTCGAGCTAAACCCAGATCAACCCAATACCCACAAACCATCAATCAATAATCTTAGTTCTAAAACCTCTCTCTCGAGCAAGCGAAGAACACAAATATAGAACTGCATTTGCAACTATAATTCTTAAATTAAACCACAATTAATGATTAAACTCATTTTTAAATAGAATTTAAACTAGTAATTAGCAATACCCATAAACTATTTCAGCCCATAATCACATGATCACACCCCAAGAATTGGAGTTTTAGCCTAACATTATAAAAAGATAAAAACCATTACCGAATTGATTATCCATCAACTAGGTAAGAGTGATTTTGCATTTACAATGCTCCAATTTGTCGAATCTTAGAAACCCACTTCCAAATTCTCAAAAGTGAACTTCTCCAATCCTTCAAAGCTAAGAAAAAATCTAGAGAGAAGTCTTCTAAAATGTTTCAATAGAAGATAGTTGTCCAAAGATTATTCAAAGATAGATAGATACTAAACTAAATGTTCAAAATCTAATTTATAGTCGCAAAAAATAAGCTATGAATGGACATTCGACAAAGTAAGTCGGGCTCGCCAAACTACTCAGCGAGCCACCCTTTGATCTCTTCCATCACCTTTTCGCCTTGGCATTCAACATTCTTGGGTTCTGTAACTTTGGGCGATCTATCACTGCTTCGTGAAACTACTCGGTGATGCGCCGACTGCTCTTTTTTGTTGCTAACTTGGTTTCTTCCCTCAGGGCTGGCTCACTGGAACTTTAGGCAGTGGAACTAGCCATTTGGCGATTACCAGGCTTGCCTTTCTTCAATTCTTCAGTTTGTTTTGTTCCTTTTTGCATGTTAGTGTCCTTGCTTTATTCCTCAATCCATATACCTAAAAATCAAGGATTTATCATCAGTGTATGACACAAATTATGCATTTGAGGACACTAAATCTATCTAATTAAAGCCCCAAATGAGTCCAAATCTCGGACTCATCATAAGTCATGTATGAACTCTTAGCATCTTATTGTGACTAGCCAGTTGTTAAAATGAATCTTGTGATGATCGTTGCACGCTAGCTAAAATTGTAGAGTCTTGTTTGATGATTATGTTGAACATTGTGTGTGGTGAGGTTTTCTTAAAATGTGTGCTTGATAATACCTAAAACTTGCCTTGTTTGTCCAATCGACTAATGTAGGTGAATGATGTAGATTATCTTAGGCACCATTTGTGGAGAGTGAACCATAATTTCCATTATACCTCTTTGTGACCACCTTGTGAGAGTGTGAACCTTGTTTGGCACCGTTTGAGCCTATCCTTTTCTTTGGATGAAACTTGAGCACATTTGACCTCTTTCTTTCCCATTTAAAATCTTCATGAAACATTGGTTATTTTGAATAGCCAAATTAGGACAAAAGCCTAAGTTGGGGTGTGGTTAAAAAGGAGGAAAGTCAAGAAGTTTGAGAAATTCACGCTTGAAGGATCATGTTGAAAAAGATGGAACCCCTCCATGTAAAAAAAAGAGAGAGAGAAAAGTGAAAGAAGAAAAAGATCAAAAAAAAGAATTGTTGAAATAAAGTGTGTGCAATGAGTAAAAGGAATGGGGTACCAATGAATTATGCTTAAGAAGACATAGGGTGGGCTGTGAACATTGAAAAGAGTGAAAGAAAAGGAAAAAGAACGAAGTGCAGGCCATGCTTCATGAAGGTAGAAGTCACTAAGCCAAAAATGATCATACCTTTACCCTTAGCCCTATTAGACTTGAAAGACCTTTGTGATCTTGATTGAGCTTAATATCATGTTGATTTGATAATATGGGCAAGCTTATGGGGGGAAATCATGCATGAGTTTTATCTTTGAGAGAGTGAGAGTTGCTTTTGATTCCGACATTCTGAAAACTTGATGATGTTTGTGTGAGTATGGAATCATTCTTGTTGTGAGGGTATTCAAATGCTTTTGTTGAGCTTGAACTTGCATTTGAAGCAAGCATTATGAGCTTGAGTGTTATTTGATGATGGCTAGTCATAGTTTGAAACTTGTAGTGAACAATTGAACATTGCATGGGTAGTTTGGACCTCCCGTGTGCATTCATGTTTAGTCTTAAGTAGCACTACTTGTACATATCTCTGTTGAACCGATTGATCTTGTGTCAGACTTGAGCAAAAGCAAAAGTTTAAGTTGGGGGTGTTGATGAGTCTGAGATTTCGACTCATTTAGGGCTTAATATTCATTATTTTCGTGTCCTCAATGCCTATTTTATGCTCTAAACTGATGTTTAAGGGTCAATTTGTAGAAATGAAGGCAAAAGAGCAACGCAAGGACATTACAGGGCAAACAGGAGCGGAAAAGCTAAAAAAGCTGAAGACAAGAAAAGTTGACTATCACCAAGACCACTCGGTGACTCGCCGAGTGGTACTTCAGTTCACCAAAAGTTACAGCATGCCTGCCTTGGGGAAAAGCCAACTTGTCGATGGAAATGGCATTTCACGAGCCTTCGAATGGATCGGTGACAAGGACCCTAATCACGTAAAGTTACAGAATTTGAATGGTGAAGAGACAAGTCAAGAAAGCGATAAAGAGAGACATTTGGCGCATAGCCGACTTGGTCGGCGATGCTCGACTAATTCCACCGATTGGTCCAAAGGGTGAAAATCTTGAAGAGTATAAATGTGATTTTTAAAAGAGTTTTAAAAAGTCTTCCAGTTTAGAAAGTTCCTACACATTCTAACTCTGGGTTTTTCATCCACTCAGTAGTTTTTAAGTAGAATTTTGAATTGGGTTTTGATTTTAAGTTGATTCCAAGCATTGTGAAGAATTGAATTTTGTTACCCAACTGATGGAGAATATAGTTCGTAATACTTTCTTTCCTTTTATGATGTGTGGCTAAAAACCCCATTCTTATGGGTGTGATTATGTGATTAATTGTTCTAATTAGCTTATGGGTGTTTTGATTTACTTATTTCAATGTCAATTTGAAGTGGTTTCGATTGATAGTTGTGTTTTAATCCATGAATTGTAGTTGCAAATGCAATGCTAACTTAGTATTCTAGGCATGCTTGAGGAAGAGGTTTTAGAATTAAGGCTATAAATTGATGATTGTAGTGATTGGGTTATTGTTGGTTCAATGCGAGAACGTGAATATAAACTCAATCCTACAAATCTAGCTTGAGAGAGTAGATTAATTAAGGTTTTGGGTTAATCATAGTGTTATGCTTGTCGAGGTTCGGGAGAACTCGCCTGAATCGTGTTAGTTGATCGAGAGATGGCTATCACATTTAAAGCCCAGCCTACCCGCTAAGATTCAACGTTTTTTAGTAAATTATAATCACCCATATAGCGAAACTAGAACTTAATCGATCACATCCCTGAGAATCCCACTCTACTTGATTGCTACCCTATTTTCGTAGTTGTTAATCGTCACTCTAAACCCCTATCTTACATTAATTGTCAATCCCTGGAATTTACTTTAAAGCTCTTCGATAATGTTTACTTATTCAAACGACTAGAACACTTTCTTTACTTCGTAACTGGATTTTATTTTGTATCACTCCATGTGGGATCGACCCCAACTCTTCGTTGGGTTTATACTTGATTTCGACCACCTACGCTTAGAATTGGATGAAGTGTAGTTCAGCGTTATCAGTCACATTGAAGTTTAGAAGCAGTTTTTTTGTGATATGCACTGCTTAGCCTGTTTGGGAGTTTGTTTAGTTGATTTAGAAGATGGTGGAGTTATTTTTCAAAATGGGTCTGAATTGTCTCCTGTGTCGGATGTTAAGGTAAAACATGATGATGATCCGATTTTTATTAAGTTGAAGAAAGCGGTGCTTGAAAAAACTATTAAGGCTTTCTCCAATGGGGGACGGTGTGCTTTGTTATCAATGTCAGTTGTGTGTTCCGAATGTTGATGATTGAGGCAACATATATTATTAGAAGGTTATAGTTCTCAATATTCTATACACCAGGAGCCACTAAGATGTACAATGATGTATGGGAAGTTTATTGGTGGAATGGTATGAAAAAGGATATTGCAAAATTTGTGACTAAGCGTCCAAATTATCCACAAGTAAAAGTTGAGCATCAGAAACAAGGAGGTATGACCCAAGATGTTAGCATTCCTACGTGGAAGTGGGAAGATTTAAATATGAACTTCATTACAGGTTTACCTCGCGCTCGTTCAAACCATGATTCTACTTGGGTTGTGGTAGACCCAATAACTAATTCGATGCCTTTTCTTCCTATAAAGATCTCTTATTTAGCTGAGGACTACACTAGGCTCGATATTCGGGAGATGATTAAGTTGCACGGTCTAACAGTTACCTTTGTTGATCTTGATAAAAGCTTCCTCCAGCAGCAAATTCCCTTCAGACATTTTCTCCACCAAAACCACTTTTGCTTCCTTTCCTCCCACGTTCCTATACTCCGATACCAATGGATACCACTGCAACCATTTTCTTCATATTTATGGACAATTCCAGTACACTAACTTATTGATTTTCAAAAAAGGGGTAAAACAAGAAGAAACTTTGATGAACTTAACTACTCATCTAAACGACTTTTCAAGCATGGTAACATTTGGTTACTAAATAATAAGTTCAGTGATCATACGTGAAATTAACCACAAACAACATATCAAGCTTAGTAGTTACAAATTCAAATACAACATACCTAGTGTAGTCTCACAAAGTGTGGTTTGAGGAGGGTAGAGCGTACACAAACCTTACCGCTACCTTAGAGGTAGAGAGGTTGTTTCGGATAAGTTACAAATTCAATTGTTATCAATTATTGGACAATGAGATGGTGATATGAAAATTTAGTCTTCACCTTTTCAACTATATAGTCCGCCAAAATATGTGCTATCGCACGATCATAGGGATCAGTAGGAAGAATGGAGGGACCATTAAGACAAGCTTCATCAATATACTTAAGGATGACAAGGGACTCACATATAGGCTTTTCATCATGGAACAAGACTCTGATTTTCTTGTAAATAGGATTGGATTTGAGGAGCAGCTCAGTTTTGTTTAACACGTGTTCTTATATAAACTCAAACTCAATAAACTTTATCTTGAGGGCTATTTCAACCTGGTTCACGAATGGGCTTGCACATGAACCTAGAA
This sequence comes from Solanum piurae, assembly GCA_029582685.1. Taxonomy (NCBI): domain Eukaryota; kingdom Viridiplantae; phylum Streptophyta; class Magnoliopsida; order Solanales; family Solanaceae; genus Solanum; species Solanum piurae. Next base: position 9,255 of record JAJOOO010003240.1, read on the forward strand.
ACTTTACACTATTTGTGCAATGGATAGATTCCTCAACAACTAATACTGAAGGAATGACTAACAACTAATATTGAAGGAATGACTAATATGCAGAATCCAACACTCTTTATTTTTATGAAATATCACAGAAATTTGATGCTTGCACATAAATGTACCTAGTAAATTATTTTGGTTTGTCCTTGCTACCAAATAAACAATATTGTAGGTGGGATAAACATGGTGTACTATGCTTTAAATATATAATGTTACCATAATATTAGTACTCTTCATTGAGATTTATGCAATTTTGATGATTGACAAAGAAAGATGAAATATTTCAATCAACATTGTCCAAAGATACATTGTCATGAGTAGTTAAATTTGGGGCAAGCTTTTAAAATTAATAAAGACAAATATGTAGAATTTAAGGAATTGATGATGTTAATTTAGTGATCTCAAGGAAATAAACACCGGGTGAATTGAAGAGATTGAATGAGATTGAATGAAAGAATGAGTCTCACTTGAAGTAAAACTCTTCTAGTGCCAGGTGAATTGAAGAGTTGGAGTTCAACTACAACACAAAAGAATCAAGATATTTGATTAGAAGGAACCTAAAATCACAAAGAAGTTAGAATAGAAGTGTTAGAATCCTTCAAAAGGAAGGAATCCAAATGGCAGGAACTCAAAGGAGGAGTTCAACTCAAAATAGAATTCAAAAAAAAAAGAGTTGCATCCTAGAAGAATTAGGACTCTAGAAGCCCAAGTGAGTCTTGATGTAATCTTACAGATTTTATGTGTTAGGAGTTTTTCTTTGTAATTGAGTCTTGATGTAATCTCAGTTCAGTGAGTTATAAATTGAATTAGGAGTGTTTTCGTCAGGTTGGGATAACTAATAGAGTTGGGAACACATACCTTGGAAGGTTTTTGTTGAAGGTTAGGAATTAGAATTAATTCCTAGGATTGCAAGAGTTGTGATCTGTTGAGGAACAGTGATTTAGTGAAGTTGGAGTTAAATCTTGTAGACATGTCGTGATTTCGTACACCTTTTGAGCCGGGTGTTTTCCACGTAAAATATTGTGTTTTTACTTATTGTTCTTATTGCTTTGCTTGAACACGTTAGGCAACTTGTTTCACACATAGGCGAAAAAGTTAAGTTAGTAAATTACTAGGTCGTGCATATTATTACTCTTATTATAATCCTAGCAATCACAAACAAAGATGTATTTTATGCTATCTTACATAATGCTTTGTTGTTTGTACTTTCCATTCATAAGAGTAATTTGTTGAATTGTAACTTACACTTGACTCTTAACGGTGCTGTAGCATGGATTGGATGGATTGGATGTGTCAGGTTGGAGGTTCGCTGAGGTAAAGGTAAGAACGTGATAATTGTGTAACAACCTGAGTATGAATGATCTCAAAATATAATCACAACATAAATTAATTAACGGTACTAGCTCAATTGCCGCTAAATATGTATTTTTAGCGGTAATTAGCATTTTTTGTATATGTCCCTAAAGCCTTTAGCGACATTGTATCTAATGGCACTTAACTAATGTCGGTAAAGACTTTAGCACTCTTTATTAATGTGTCTATTTATTACCGCTAAAAGTTATTTTTGTTGTAGTGAATGAAGGGTAAAATTCAGATATTTCATATAGTAACGGTTATTTTAACACTTTTTCCTTCAAAGAATATCTTGGTTGCAATCTCACATCCAAATTATGACCCTTACGATTTTCTTTTGCAACTTCAGCAGGAAAATTGGTAAAAGTTGTGGTTATGAAGCATCTACATTATCAAGCCTCTAATGCTTACAAAGTAATCATAAAGATGGCAAGCAGTATCTCTATGTTATTAATCTTGTCCCTTACATTGGCATATCGTTTTATATAACTTTAGTGAATAACAAGATGAGTATATCTGAATCTTCTACTATAGTTGAATTAAGAAATAGTACACAACCGACAAAGTGAGACACTACAATAGTTAAACTAACCACAAATGTGAAGATGAAAGTTCATGTTACTACCAGAAACGACTTTGTGGAGGCAGCAGTCACCCCGTTCAAATATACCAAGTTAATGCAAGTCAGAAACTAAAGTTACTGCCCTCTGTTGCTTAAGACACCTCATTCGGGTTTGATTGCGTTGTAACTCACCATGAATCTCTATAAGTTTCAGCTTAGTTAATTTCTGAAGACAGTTTGGTTTAGAACATTTCAAGTTTCAAAAACTGAAATAAAAATCAAATATACACATGTAGAATTAACCAACAAATAGTAGATCTTTGCTTCATGTACTCATTTCTTAGTAGTTTGTTACACAATACCATATTAAACCTTCCAAAGACCAAATATTGGTTCCATATATGGTCTTAGCTAGATATTAAAAATAAATACAGAGGCTTCATAGGCTAAACACAACTAGCAAGAGGAAGAGAGTACAGATTTAGCTATATGCCATTAGATTTAATATGGTATTGTGTAACAAACTCAGCAAGCTCATTAGTTTCAGGAATGACATCTTTGACAGAACTATCAGCACAAAAATCTTCTGCCCATTTGTATAAACCTGGATTCTGGGCTTCATAGAGAAGTGTGACATTGATAATCTTCTCGGTCACCCTCATCCAACCCAAGAAGCAACCAAGTGCAATGTCCATGTATTCAATTTTGTCTCTGCCAAAGAACTTTTTACCTTTGCTGCAATTCTTGAAGGCATCTTCCAACAACACCAGACCGTCGAACACTGGCTCCAGTTCTGCCTTTATGGAATCCTCTCCTTGGGCAACTGCTAAGCAATGGAATAATGGAAACCACTGCAGAATCAATTAAAATGTAAATACTATTGCAACCAACCACTGAAAAGAGAAACATGAACCCTCCAAAGAATTTGTTAAGGAAATAAGCATTAGGCCTAAATTAACCTCCCTAACTCATGATGACAACTTATTCTCTCAACCAATGTGAGACTCTAACACTCTCCAACACACGTTCCAGACTAAACATCTGGAGCATGATCAACATAATTAAGCAATTAGATATGTTCTATCTGTAATAGCTTAAGCTTTTACATAAAATGATCACACAATTTCAGTAGGGTATTAGAGTTTCCACCTCCACTCAAAAGAAACACAAATATACTACCTGTTTGGGCATGAAAAAGAATCGAACACTACAATATGTAAGAGGAATTTTCGGGACATACTAGTCCTACAAAGTGGGGTCTGGGAGGGTAGAGCGTACACAAACCTTACACCTACCTCAGAAGTAGAGAAGTTGTTTCTGATAAGTTACAAATTCAATTGTTAACAGTTATAGGATATGGCACCTTTTCATCTATATAAGCTGCCCAAAATCGTGTCATGCTATGGCATGATCATAAAGATCAGAAGGAAGAATGGAGGGACCATTTCGACAAGCTTCATTGATGTACTGAAGGATGACAAGGGACTCACATATAGGCTTTTTGTTGTTGATTACGATGGCGATTTTCTAGTAAACGAGCTTGTATTTAAGGAGAAGCTCACTTTTGTTTAACATATTTTGTTGTATAAACTCAGACTCAATAAACTTTATCTTGAGGGCTATTTCAACGTGGTTCACAAACGGGCTTACCAGTAAACCTTGAAGCTTTACACTATTTGTTGTCATGGCTTAGTTCCTCAGCAACTAATATTGAAGGAATGACTAATAAGCAGAATTTACACTTTTTTTAATGAAATATCAGACAGAATTTGATGCTTCTTGCATATAAGTTCTATCTAGTACATTTTGTCGGTTTGTCTTTGCTACAAAATAAACAATATTGTATGTGAGATCAACATGTTGTAATATGCTTTTAATATAGCGAGCATTCATTAATTTAAAATTTTGGATCGGCCACTTTATACACATCAATTCTTTGTCATATGTACCCTAATGTGGTACACAAACCTCTAATATACAATTAAAGGCAACTAAGATTGATTAAGCAGAGAAATCGAATAGTTAGATACAATTAATATAATCAAGCAATTAGAAATATTCGATTCTTTAAAATTTTAAGCTTTTAGATAACATGATCACATAATTTACACGTAATAGAGTTACCACCGCTACTAAAAAAAATAAAAATATACTGCATGTTTGGCAATGAAAAAGAATCAAACACTACACAAAGGGTAGGATTCTTTGAGACATAATATAACTAAGTATCTTGAAGTGCTCTCATTAATAACTTAAGCTTTTACAGTTACTAAGAGATGTGTACCTTATCGTCAATATAACATACCCAAAATCGGGCAATGGCACTATTATAAGGATCTGAGGGGAGAATAGAGGGACCAGAATTAGTCCAATTTTCATCAATGTACTGAACAATGATGAGAGATTCACAAATGGCCTTTCCATCATGAATTAGAACTGGAATTTTCATGTAAACTGGATTTGATTAAGGAGAGGATCACTTTTAGAACCTAATTGTTCATCCAAGAAATCGTAGCCAATAGATTTTACATTAAAGGCTATTCCAGGCCTCTTTACAAATGTATTAGGCCATGATCCTAATAGTTTCACATCATTTTCATCCATGATCAAAGCATAGTTAGAAACACAAATAGTGCTTAAAGTATGGTGTGAAGAGTGGATTGTGAAGTTTGCAGAGTGTGTGGGTGATAAAATTGAAAGGAGAGGACCTTCTTAGTTTGTCCATGTGTTGATAGATTCCAAAAGAATTCAACATTTTGAAACTTGTGATCTTAAATATGTCATAACATTGGCATGATTATAAAACTTATAAAATGTGTGGTCTTAAACATATTTTAGCACTTATGTGACTATGAAAGCTTCTTGTTAAGGAAATATAGAATTGTGTCATTTTTCTGTAACGAAGTAATAAAGGAAAGTGGAACGGAAGGAGTAGTAACTAGTAGATCTTTGTTGAATAGCTTATTACACAATGACAACGTACTTTTTAGCCCTTTCAAAAAGACCAAATGTAGATTGAAATTAACTATTAAGACGCCATAGACTAAACACATCACAATCAAAAGAAGAAGGTACGAATTTAGCTAGACACTTGAGTTCTAATTTTTCCCCAAATAACCTTAGCAGCCTGAGCAAGCTTATCAGTTTCAGGCATGACATATTTGACAGCACTATCAGCACAAAAATCTTCAGCCCATTTGTATAAACCCGGAGTTCTGGATTCATCAAGCAGATTTACGTTGTTTAATTTCTGGTTCACCTTCAGCCAACCCAAGAAACAGCCAAGGGCAATGTCCAAGTATCCGATTTTGTCTCCACCAAAGAACTTCTTGTCTTTGTTGCAATCCTTGAAGACATCTTCCAACAAGACCAGGCCTTCGATCACAGTCTCTGTTGCTTCCTTTTTTGCATTCTCTTCTTGTGTTGTTGCCATGCCAAGCAGTGCTGGAAACCGCTGCAGGATCAACTATAATGTTAGCATGTATACTAACCAAGGCAGAGTCAAGATTTCTAATGTGATTTCCGTTACGTAACTCATCTCTAGAGAATTCAACAATTTATATGCATAAGAAAGATTGTTATATTGACATATTTGTACTATACGATTTTCCAAGGAACAAAATTCAATTGAACCCCCCCCCCTAGAAATATTACTTATTTTTCTCATAATAATTTGATTACTAATGTACTATAAAAAGCAGCCATGCCAATACCATTCTATTGTTGCAGAGTTCAGTGCTAATGTGACTGCATCAAATCCATCATTGGTTGGTTTTTTTTAACTCCATTGTGTTCTTAAACAGCAGCTAGATAGATAGCCAATTATTAGATTTTATTTACTTTTTATCACTAACAAAGCTCATCACGTGGTGGTCTGATTCTTTTTTATAAGCAGAGAAGGTGAAACCATCAGAAGTGAGGAGAATATTTACAATGGGGCTTCTATTCACAGCTAATCATGGAGAACAAGTACTCTTTGGCCCTGAAGATGGATATCTCTACTTTATGATGGGAGATGGTGGAAGCAAGGGTGATTCTTTCAATTTTGCTCAAAATAAGAAGTCATTACTTGGAAAAATAATAAGGGTTGATATTGATAACATACCAAGTGAGCACTTTGATTTATTTGTTTTACAATGATTGACACAAACTAAAAGGCCAATTGCCTGCCTTGCACACTTTCTTGAGTTATGTCATGAGACACTAAGGTGATCCTTTCAATAGGTCAAGAAGAGATATCAGACCTAGGACATTGGGGTAACTATTCGGTTCCTCAAGATAATCCTTATTCACAAGATAAAGATTTGCAGCCAGAAATTTGGGCGATTGGACTGAGAGTTCCTTGATGCTGTAGCTTTGATTTAGAAAGGCCTTCTTACTTCATCTATGCGGATGTTGGACATGTTTAATGACAATCTCATTTTTGTTGAGAGCTATAACATAAGATTTTTCCAACTGACGTAACATGATGCTGAGTTTCTGATAATCATGCACGATCAGTATGAAGAAGTTGACATCATCACGAAAGGGGGAAACTATGGATGGAGAATGCATGAAGGTCCTTTACGCTTTAAAAATGCTTCAGCTGATGATTTTGTTGATCCCATCGTCCCAGTGTTAGGATACACCCATTCTGAAGTAAATAAAGAAGTGGGATCTGCGGCCATATCAGGTGGCTCTGTTTATCACTCCAAGATTGATCCCTGCATATATGAAAGGTTAATATGAACACACCCTAGCTTGTTGATATACGATTAGGAAACTAAACTTAACATAAGGATGGTTGCATTTGCAGTTACCTCTATGGAGATTTGTATGCTAAGAACTTTTGGCCAGCTCAAGAAAATCCGTATAACAGTGGGAACTTTACAGCAAGAAGCATCCATTTCAGTTGTGCTCATGATTCCCCTCTCAATTGCAGCTCGGCTCCCAATAGTCCATTGCCTGCTTTAGGTTACATATTCTCATTTGGACAGGATAATAGGAAGGATACCTATATTTTAACAAGCACCGGTGTATACAGAGTGGTTCGTCCAAGTCACTACAACTACACTTGCTCGATGGAGACAGCAAGGACTGCTGAGACACCACGTCCCTCTACACTTTCAGATGGTCACATTGCTAAAGCAGATCTCTGCTTGGTCCTTCTTCTTTACTGTCTGCTTCTTTTGACTAGCTTCATCCTGTAGTTCTTGCACTGTACTCAGCTTTAGTTCTTTGAAGAAATGGAAGTGAGCAAAAACTACACAAATACCAAGTATAGTAAACTCGCCTGTCTCAAAATATCATCTGATGACTTACAGAGTAAAACAACTTGAACTAACTTGATAGCACGAAAAAGATTAGCATCATGGGGAGCAAGACAACTAGGTTTTTGTCACTAGTTCAAAAATTAGCAACAAGATGACCAGCAACAGGATGCAGAAACATGTCAGACAACCATCATGCATTCTTGTTATCACTCTTGTCTGCAAAGCATTTTTCTACCGCTTCATCACAAACTTGATGATAAAAGCCCAGGAGCTATGGTGAATTGGATTATCCTTGGTAGAACCCTGACTTCTTCTTCCTTAGATTGAGAGAGAATTGGAGAGGATGAATGTAGTTGAGATTTGCGAATTAGGAAATTATTTAGAAATAGGTAGTTTGAGGATTTAAAATATTTATATAGGGCTTAGAATAGGAGTCAAAATGGCATAGCTTTGGTATTAAACACATAGGAAAAAGACACAATAACCCCTTAAAAATAACTATCAACTCGATCTACGGGTGTGACCTACGGAACGTAAAAATTCCTACGGCCCATACTGGTCAACCGTTGCCCAAGTACTGAAGCCCTAAATTTTAATCAAATTTGACAAGATCCATAGAACCTTCTACGGTACACTCCGACCATAGAATTCAACTTTAACCCTAAAATTTCACTAAGTGTGCGACCTTCTTGCGAGACCTATCTATGATTTGTAGGCCATTCAACGGACCATCTTGGTCAATCGTAGATTAAACTTCAAAAACATGATTTTCCCAAAACTCAACCTCACTTTCTAGGGATGCCTTCTACGGTCTGTAGAAGATTCTATGGCTCGTAGATTGGAGTTGTTGAACACAACAAGGTTAAAAATGAAATCTTTTACTTTTTCCAAAATCTGAGGTGTTACAATATCTCCCTCTTGGGAAGTGCAACATCACTATTTATTTTTTCTTAGAATTTTGAACATAAACTCTTAACTTTTTGACAAAAGAAACTTGAAATAATTATTTCTTTCCTCAATAATTATTGACATTTATTTCATTTCTTCAAACTTCTCTCTCTCTCTCTTTCTCTCTCTCTCTCTGTTCGTACTTTTCTTTCCTTTCTTTAAAAATGACTTTATTTTAGCCTCTCTCTTTTCCTACTTTTTATTTTGTTATTTCAAAAATAAATGACTATAACTTCTCTGACTATTGTCATTTATTTAATTTCCATAAATGACTATAGTTTTAGGACTTTGCATTCCGTATCAACTCTTGTGATTTGACTGATGTTAATTTCTTTGGAAGTCCATCCACTTGGTGGAATAATAGAAGTGATGGTGAGTGCATCTTAAAAATATATATAGAGTGGTTGTAACCCAAGAGTTATTGAATTTGCATGGGAATATTGATATGTGACATCTAGCCAGGACAAAGTTAGACCATGCTCGTTTATTGTTTTCTTGTGGTGTTTGGTCTCAGGTGTTTTCTAGACCTTTCAAGTTCCTGATGTTTTGGGAAGCAAGTGATAACATTAAAGAAGTGGTCAAGTTCAATTTGGTAGGAGGTGAATGTTATGATATCTTTATTCAACTGAAAATCAAGAAGAAAAAGACTGAAATTGCTCTTTTTAAATGGAGCAAAGATCAGTTTGGAGGTATTTTTAAACAAATGGTAATCAAGGAAGCAGGGGCGGCTCAACATAATTCGAGGCCTAAAGCGAAATTTTAATTAGAGGCCTAAAATTTAAATAAATTTTATCTGTATTTATTTATTTTTCTAAATTTTAAGATGTAAATTACTACTTAATATCATTTTTATAAATGATTTTTTCAAATGATTTTTTTAATTATTATTTTTAGAAAGGATTTTATCAATTCAACATTGAAAAGCATCATTTTATTGAGACAAATATTATATGAATCGATAACATAGTTCTATAAGTAATAAGTTGATAAATTTTAAATAAAGATAAGAGTTAGAATCATAG
>JAJOOO010003241.1:0-21758 GCA_029582685.1 Solanum piurae
TTGGAGCGTGACAAACATGGTATATTGAAGTTAATTAATTGAATTGTGGTATACGGATATGAGGTGGGTAGTCACTACTCTAACTCGGTTCACTCGGTGCCATGGCAGGCATCAGGTATCGGCCCACGTATCTTCCCATTTTGGGGTAAGACAGGTTTGATCAAAATGAGAATCAACACATTCGAGTCCACATTGTGCACAAAATGTAGCGTCTTCAATTCATATTTGACTAGTTCTTAATTTCCATAAACACAAATTCCGCTTCCGAATTTTTGAAATTGGATTTATACTTTCTTTTTAAAACTTTTAGAGTTATAAAATGTTTCCTTTTTGAATTTTCTAAACAAAATTCGAGTTCCTAGTGCTAATCAGCCCTCCCCATAGGTTATTTTCTCATAGAATAAGGAAATGTAGTATAGGTGAAATTAATGATGAAGTTAATCTTTGATTTCGAATCAAAAAAAGGTAATAAGGATCTTATGGAGTGACTTCATGAAGTGCTTCTTTCAGAGTTAAGCTTTTGTATCTTTTATAAGGAATCGAGAACTTTTGTATCTTTCATAAGGAATCGGAGGAATATGTGTTGGGTTTTTCTGAGTAAAGGATGGAGAAACAATTGGATACAATAACAATTAGTTACCCCACAAGTTATTTTCAGCAAACTATGTGACACGGAGAAATACTTGGATATAATAACAACTACTACGCCGCACTTCCAAACAAGTAGGGGATGGAGAAATACATAAGTGGCCATATGGACATAAGAATTGTGAAATTTGGAAAAAAGTAGTATTTGTTTTCAAGTTATGATATTTGGAAATTGAATTGTGTTTGGACATGAATACTAGTTGGAGTTGTGTTTGATATTTTGTGAGTGAGTTTGAAGTGAAAATTGTGAAAACAACTTTTTAGAGTATTTTGAATTCTGGAATTCTACTTGAAGATGAATTCAAGAAAATTATAACAATTCTATGTCCAAATAGTTTTTGGCCAGAATAATATTCCGGGAAAAGTGAAAACTATCCATGGTCAAACGGGCACTTAAATAAAAACAAAAAAAATTGCCAGCTTCACTACCATTGACGACTTAGGCAAGATTTTGTGGAGGGAGAATCTGATATATTGATACAGCAAACAGAAAACAGATTTGAGAAAATTCAATTGCCAGACCCCTTAGGTATCTGGTCAGTTTATGTACCTTCTTTGACTGTCTGCTTAGCAAGACACCACAGAAAGATGATTATTGGTTAAAAAAACATTTCATAATTGAATTGATAGGTTTCTGACACAAGAAGAAAATAAAATATCATAATAGTGAAAACTGAAGTAGAGGTGTTTATTTGATATTGCTCTAACTTTGGATCCACCAAGAGTTTTTGAATGCTTAATTATTAATAAAATCAAATGTGTCATCCCTAAGACTGTCAATGATATGAAGCACACTGACCTGGATAATTTTCTTATAAGTGTGTCAAACACAGAGAAGAAACTTCCTCCAATTGTAAGTTTTTGGTATGAAGCCAAGTCTACTTATGACCTTTGAATTAGCATCTTCTGACACGTGAGAAATCTGTAGCTAAGTTTTATCCAAGGAAAGGATGATGAAGCTTTTCATATGAATATCCAGTGAAATAAATTTCAAGGGATGCTCAATGTTGAAGACGGAATTTTTTTCTAGTGTCTTTAAATTTCATCGTCTAACATCAGAGATTGAAATTAAATATCAATTTATGAGCTTTGTAAAGCATAGCCAATCCCAAGTGGGCAAAAAAGGAGGGTTCCAGAAACTTCAAAAAAATAAACAGAGGTTTCTGGCACGTGGACAGTCGCCGTAAAGATAGTCTAAATAGAATGAATCCTATAAATACAGGAAAGAAATGTAAAGGATTAATATAGTGACCAACTAATCTCAAAGTTGAAACCTAGTTGAATGATGGACTGATTGTTGTATTTTAATGACTACTCCAGAATATTTGACGTTGTCCCACTTATTTAAGCTTTCCTAGGATGAAATGCATTATAGAGTATCCAAAGTAGTAGCAAGAAAGTTGCTATGAACCTTGTTAGAACATGAATAGGATTATACAATCCTATTAGAATAGGAATAAGTTTATACAATTCTATTACAATAGGAATAGATTTATACCATCCTATTTAGAATAGAAATAGGAATAGAAAAGGATTGTAGTGTAGTGTAGTGTCGATAAATAAGGTCTCAATGTAATAATTTAGACACAACAACAATTCAATAATATTATTTTACTATATTTCTCACATGGTATCAGAGCCTCTACGATCTTGGTAAACAATCAAAGAGCTTTCACAGTCGGCGGGTGGCCAATGATTATATTACCCATATATGACACCCGTCTGGCCAATGAATATGTTAACAAAAGTAGGGCCAATGATATATGCATGAACCCCATATTCAGGGGAAGAAAACTTAGTCAGAGAGGTCACCGTGCATCAATTTTTGATGACTTTCTAGGGTTGTTTTGTGTCAACCAAGTATCCTTCATTGTTTGTGTAGCACCTCATGAAGTGAAGTGGATCCAAGCGCGAGAACATTAGTAAGAAGGTGCCAAATAGAAGTGGAAGCCATTATGAAGCGAAAGATGAGGCAGTGCATCCTCTCCACATCACAGAGAGAGAAGTATTTATTTTCCCCACATTGTCATTTGAAGCTGAAACTAAAAGGCGTCTCCGCGCAGAGACAAGCTCCAATTTTTTGCCGTTTTTCCTAAATTATAAATAGACTCTAATTTTATTTTATTAATTATTCTTTTTCTGGGTTTGGAAGAACGATGACTTTGGGAGATGTTTCATCTGGTTTTAGGGTTTATTCCTAAACGTTACTCCATTCGATCTCTTTTATGTTAATTGAACATTGTGAAATTGAGAATCATATTATGAGTAGCTAAATTCCCTGATTCTACAGCTGTCGCTACAGGATGATTGTATTTTATTGATTTTAATGGATTGATTATGATTTATCATATGAATCTCTCTTTTGTTCTTACTTTAGTATTTTGTGACTGGCCACCATTGAAAGAAATGTCTTGTCCGAATTGAATTCGGGAGAGGAATTAGAGGATAGAACGTGGGGCAAAAGGAGCATGATCTTCTCTAGGTTTAGGGTTGATTTGTATCTAGGATAGGGATATACCTAGAAACCTTGCTTGGTTAATCGACAGGACAAAATCATAATGCTCAGTAATTGGTTCAGTCTATTCCCGCTCAACGATGTAGTTAGGCTGCCAATTACCGTAAGCGATTAGAGATCGAGAGACCATGATCATACATTTAACTCTGAAATCAGTGATTCAATAATCGATTGACATCTATTAAATGAGATAATTTGCATGAATCCATAACAGGCTGCAGCCCTAAAATTCCTCAAGTCATTGTTTGAAATCCAATTGAAATCGAATCGTAGTAGTTTACTTCAATAATTAGATAAATAAATCATTCAAAATCCCATATCACTATCTTGATAACACTTGTTCTAAATTTTAATTGTTGGAAAAATTGAATACATTTAATCTTAAGTCCATGTGGGTACGATACCCGGCTCTTAAAAAGAGCTACTTTAATACTTGCATGACCTCGTACACTTGCGTGTGCGTTTGGGCGCAACATAAGTCACTCTATGCTCTGAAACAGACTTTGCAAGTTTGGTTTGGGAAGTTCAACACTGTAATTTTATCACTATGTGTTTTATCGGCATTATGCATCAAATTCAGTATTTCATGAGAAGATTAAGCACATTGAGATTGACAGACATTATGCATCAAATCCAATATTTAATGAGAAGACAAGCACATTGATATTGACTGCCAATTTTGTGAAATCGATTGATCAACTTGCAAGAATTTCACCCAGCCCCTCATCGGTCCTCGTATTAATTACATTTGTAACAAGCTAGGTACAGGAATTGTATGCACTAGCTTGAGGGAGAGTGTTAGAACATGAATAGGTTTATACAATCCTATTAGAATATGAATAGGTTTATACAATCCTATTAGAATAGGAATAGGTTTATACAATCCTATTTAGAATAGGAATAGGAATAGAAATAGGAATAGTAAATAGTACCCTACTTGGTAAAGGATTGTATTGTAGCGTCTATAAATAGGGTCTCAATGTAATAATGAAGAAACAACAACAATTCAATAATATTATTTTCCTATATTTCTCACAAACCTGACCAATCTTTGACTTAATAACGTATCTAGAAATCGCATCTAGTTTTATTAATAAGTGCATAATTATAATTTATATGCAATCCTCAATTATAATTGGTCACCAGTTCATGATTTTTAATCCATGGAGTAAAACACAACTTTTCAAGAGCCTTATCCTTTTTTTCTTTTTTTGGTAAACAGAGCCCGTGTTTTAAAAGTAAAAAGCACAAGAGATAAGGTCCTTAGGACTTGAAGAGAAAAACGAGAAGTGAAGTGCACAATCAAAAAAAAAACACATGAATTTAATTTTTTTTATGACAAAGAAAACCCGCAGCCGATACCCTTTGGATGCACACAGGGTAAAACCCCTACTCCTATGAAAGCACATATGAATTTAGTACTATAATAATCAAATTCCAATTAAAATAACTAATTATATCCAATATTCAATAATGCCATTTATCAAACTCAATGCTTAGACCCAAAGAAATAACCGTTTTATGTTTAGATCACTTCACCAGACATTGTTTGAAGCACACACTTGATTGAAGCACATACCTTCACCTATGAAGCGATTAGTCTCGCTTTGCATCGCTTTAAGAGACAAAATAATGACTTCTAATAACACTAACCAGAGTAATGTAAATGGATTATAAGATCCTTGAGTTTCGTGGACTTCTTTGATAACATTTTTTGTTAAGAAAAATGTAACACCCCCTTGGTGCATTTATACTCGTGAAGAAAGCGCAACTCTTTATGAAAAATTTATCTTTTAAACCCTAAGGGGTCGTTTGATAACTGGTTGAGAGGTGAATTATGAAGGTATTAAATCCTGCAAAAGTAATACCATGTTTGGTAGTTGGTTAGGAGGTAAGTTATTTATATAAAAATTAATATGGTTTTTGGCTTACAATTTAGAAGCCTGCATAACTAATACATGTATAAGTTATGAGGGAATCTATATATTATTTTATGCCGAAGAGAAGGTGGAATAACTAATTCATGAATAACTAAATCCTACATAACTAATTCTAGCATAAAATAATACATAAATCATCTCATAACTAATCCATATATTACTAATACTTGCACAAGTCTAACGAGTTACCACATGACCCCCAAGTAATATTTTTTTCTTGTAAAGGAGCAAAAAATGAATTTGGATTAGATCTAGGATAGGATGCAAAAGAATTCTACCTGCTAAGGCTCAGCATCGGCAATGAGCTTTAGGGAGGTGGGTACATTAAAAAAAGTACTTTTCACAGCACCACATAGAACGGACCCTATTCTCAGGTATCAAAAAGAGTAAAGAGATGCAACTGTTTGTAGGAACTTGAATTGGTGTTTGAAGAGTAATTGAAAATTGAGTCCAAACAATGATTGGAAATACACTCATTCTGACAGACCAGAGAATAAGACATTTCCGGAACAGTTACTGAAAATTCAAATGTTAATAGGAGGGGATCAATACCCAAAATCTGATACCATGAAAAAGCAAAATCAACAAAGAAGTTGTGCAGAATGTGATTCTTGAAAACGAAGTTGAATTAATAGACCATATTATGGTCGGAATAATATTGCTGCTAGAATGGACACCTGAGAGGCATGAAAAGTAAGATTATGACATGATGGAAATGTTTGACTTGACAAGCAGTGTCACATGGAAGCTTTAAAGTCTTTTCCCAGATCATAGACACTGATACACACCAGAAAAGTTAGAACATGTTCCCAGCAATTAAATAATCAAACTGGTAGCTTTTCTAATTGGCCGTGGAAAACCATCTGGGAAAACAGAGCACGCCTAAATGTGGACTGTTTGACATGAGTGGTGGCACACTTGCCTTACTAAAAACAACCTTCAGAAAATCTTGGGTTAATGCCTATTGCAACTACTTAGCTCCTAAAATCTTGGGGCTTAAAAGGGATGGGGAAGGACAAGCAAAAGATATGGAATATGATGTCTATCACCATCTCATGGATCATCCGTAAACAAAGGAACACAAGAATTTTTTAGAGCAGAAAGAATTTTCATCGGCATTAAGAACATATGCATTTATTTACTGTTTTATTGGTGTAACATGGTAATTGCAAATGATGTAGAGGCTTTCCTATGTAAATACTTTGCAGCAGTTTGCTGCACTTTAATTCAATACTTTTACCAATAAAAAAAAGAGAGAAAACTTTTGTTTAAATTGAAATGATAACAACATATAACACGGCTTCTTATATAATGGCTTAACTGTATGAATATAAGGAAATTTCAGACTATAGAGAGTAAGGAAAGTTTAGACTAATGAAAGTTCCCTAATTACCACAATTCCTTTTTATGACACAAACATAAGAATGTACTACTAACCTAAATATATTCTAGCACTAACAACATTAGCTATCTTGACTTTCAACACTTATTAGTGTACTTAAGGTTGAATTAGTATTTCAAAATACGAGCTCTCACAAAGTAAGAGCCCTACATACTTCAGAGAATAGGAAATGGATACCTCCACAACTTACAAAATAACAGCTTATGAATCTACAACCCATAGCTATTGTAAGTCCCTATTGCACCTGTATTTATTTCAAGAAAACATGTTGCCTAGAGAAAATTTGAAATGCATGCAGTTCTAACTATAATCCATTTCTATCCCCTACTTGGATGAGGGTAAATTTATCTGAACAAAAAATGGTACTTAACCGCTTCCTCTGGTTTCCTGATTATACATGCCACGCTACTCACCTTTGGTAGATTAGTTTCAAATTATATGCTATCGCCCATATACCAACTTTCTGTAGCTTCCATTATTCTTAGGTCCTCTTAATCAAAGGATAGAAATGTTGCATTCTCGAATACTATAAATATAATCAACCATAGGTGCAGAGTTGATGCACAATTGAAACATGATAAGAATGTCTCACTTACCTATGTGCTCCAAATGGGGTCAAAAGATGCCCATATTAAGAAGCAGAAAATGCAAGTACTTCATCTGTCCACATAGGCTAGATGTAATTTACGGCAGGTTGATTGCAAGATATAGTAATCATAACCAATAAGAAAACAAAGAGAATCCACAAAAATCAAGTTTACTATAAGAAAAACATCACATAGAACTTACAGCAACATTGCACAGTGAAGCCACATAAGCAATAAGTCTGCAAAAAACAATCTAGCATACCTTAACACTGCTTAAAGAAGAAGGCCAACTTCAAGACCTGACAACCTTATGTATCCCATTAACCACCAAATGTGTTACCACTCCCACCTACTTCATCTTCACCACCACTTTCGAGTGGCCAATTCGGCCAACTTGATACGGTCTCCACACTATTAGCCCTGGCAACAACCCCATCTCCTTGACCGGTCTGGCCAATCTGAGTAGGGGAAAGCAGAAACTCCAAACTGTCACCCCTAGTCGTATCCTCCCTGTCGAGCTGATGCCTCCTGGCAACACGTCTAAGTGTGCGCCTAAACCCAAACAAATCCTCTTGCTCACCCAGAAACTCTTCCAATCTCATTGCTGCAACAAAATTCTGACGTCTACGGCAAACCTCATCTTCCTCCGTAGGTAACTGGAACCTACAAACTGGACAGGAATTGTTCATTTCTAGCCATGGTAAAATACAATCAGAATGATACATGTGTTTGCAAGGCAACATTTTAACTTGCATGTCCAGTAAAAACTGGTCTTTGCAAACCGCACAAGGAATAACCGGATCATTGGCAAGCATGGAAGAGGTAATTTGAAGTAGTTCAAGTGCCGCCACAGCTGATTTGGAAGCAGAATTGTTGTGAGGATTGGGGGTGGGAGCGTCGTTAGTGGTGGTGAGATGGCGAATTAGACGGTGGAGATAAGGACTATTGAGGAGGAAGTTGTCATCAGAGGGAGTAAAAGTGGTGGGGGTTTCAATGTCAGAGGTAGGGTTAGGGTGATTTTGAAATTGGGGAAGAATGGTAGGGGTTATAGAGTCCATATGTTCAAGGAAATCGGAATGGCAGTGAGGGCAACGAGGATTATTGGGGGGTGGGTGAAGCAGAAAGACGCTCATGTCGCATTCGTGGCACCAGAAAGTGTGGTGGCGCTGTGGCGGAGTTGCGATGGTGGTGGACATTTGGTGTATGTAAGTGGGAAAAGGGATGGAATATTATTGTGATGTGAAAAGACAAAAGCGATGTGTGTTTGTTTTTTATCATAGAGGAAGTAACGGGACGGGAAGGAGGAAGAAGAAGAAGACAGTGGGCCATACCGGTCGTTGCCCTCTTTTGGTTTGTTGGCTTGTTGCTCTCTCAACTCTCAAAACATTCTCAAATGACCACCATTGTCTACAAAATTCAGCAATACTCTCTTTATCCATTAATATTTGTCCACTTTTAATATTGCATATTAAAAATAAAAACAATTATAAGTAAATAGGAGAATCAAGAAAGGTTATAACTAGCGGTTGTTTAAATAATTTAGACTCTCTAACTTTTTTCTGTATTAACCATTAACAAATAATAGAAAAATAGCAATTGAAAACATTTAAACTTTTCTGTATAAAGAATGTGAAAGGTTTAAGAAGTAATATGTGAAAAATACGTGATAACATCTATCTATTGATCTATATTATCTATTTATATTTATCTATCTATCTATCTATACCACCTTAAAAGCATGAACTCTCTAACTTGAATGTTAAATTATTATAACACCCCAACTTAAAACATCCAATTTTGTAAATCGTTTATATTTTATTGTATATTACATTTATTTAAATGTTTATATTATAAATTATAAAATATATTAAAAGCATATATACATATTTTCACATTAAAGGGTTGAGACTTTTTCAAAGAGTTGTGACTTTTTCAAAAAGTTGTGAATTCTCCGATGAGTTATGATCTTTTCAAAGGGTTGTGACTTTTCATAAAGGTTGCGACTATTCCAAAAGGGTGTGACTTTTCTGAAGTGTTGTGACTTTTCTAAAGAGTTGTGATTTTTCTAAAGAGTTGTTACCTTTCTAAAGAGTTGTGACTTTTCTGAAAAGTTGTGTCTTTTATGATAAGGCGCAATAAGCACATGTTAGTACTATCTTTGTTGGCTATAAATAGAGGAGGTCATCACATTTTTAAACTACAATTTTTCTAAGTTTTCTATTTTTCTTCTCAAAACACTCAATTTAATACATATTCTATATTTATTTACATTATAATATAAAATATATTAAAAGAAGATACATTGAAGAATCGTGAATTTTCCAAAGGGTAGTGACTTTTCCAAAGAGTTGTGACTTTTCCGAAGAATTGTTACTTTTCATAAGGGTTGTGACTTTTCCAAAAAAATTGCGACTTTTCATAAGGGTTGTGACTTTTCAAATAAGACATTATAAATTGTTGTTTATACTACCTTTGTTGACTATAAATAGAGAGGTTCTCTCATATTTTTCAACCACAAATTTTCTATATTTTCTATTATTATTCTTCTTAACACCCAATTTTGTACATATTCTATATTTCAAACTACATATATTTTTAAGCAACTTTATGGACCATTGGTCCGATTTATTGATTATCTTAAAGAAGCTGGATAAGTACTAATACCAAATGTCTTAGCCCAAATCCTACAAAATATTCTATATTATATTTATTTATATTATAAAATATATTAAAAGCAAACACCTTTCCACTTGAAGGATTGAGACTTTTCCAATGGGTTGTTACTTTTTCAAAGAGTTGTAACTTTTCCATATCGGCCAAAATTTACAACATTTTGGAGAGATGATTAATATAACAACATTTCAACTCACAATAAAATATATTAATAGGTACAAGTACGTTATAAAGTTGCGGCATAATTTATTTTATATTTGTTGTCTCTTCGTCAATTCTGATTCCATCAAAAATGCTTAAAAAGTTTTCATAACCAAACACACAAAAGTAATTCAATAAAAAAATTATATTTTCTTTTACAGATCATTGAATAGAACACTAATGTATTTTGTCAGACAAAGTTATGATAGAAGGGAAAAGCCCACAAAAAGAAGTAGGTATGAACCTGTAATATCCTGAAAATTACTAAGCTAAGCCCGAATCATTCTGTAATACCTCACAACTCTACTCTTATAATTTAAATTTTTCGTCATAAGTATATGAGTTTGAACCGGGTGATGTCTTACTTGCTCACCTATTTTAAGGTCCATTACCAAGTTTATCAAGAGTATCAAAATTCATCTAGGGCCATAAGGGACCTCAAACACCCAAGTTTAAAGCATTCTTATCAGCTAGGTTCTCCTATGAGTTCATATAAAGGTCAACTCCAAATAACTATATCTCTAAGAATATAGTGAATTAGATGACCAACGACCCATCCAATTAAAGGTTTAGGAGTCTTCTTTACAACGCACCGAGTTTGTCTTATTTCGAGTTTGGAGCAAAAATTTATGGTCATTTTACTCTAAGATATCGGGCAGAGAAATTTGGTGAGGTCACCTGCTCAATCGGCGATCCGCCGAATGAGTTGGCAAATCACCAAATTAGCTCACTAAATTGTTCTGAAAATCTAAAGTCTCTGTCTATTTGGATGATCTAAAGTCCCATTGAGTGACTCACCAACTATTTCAGCGAGAAGAAGAGATCACTGATTTAGCCGATTGGATTCATTAAAAGGTCATTTTATTTTAATTTTATGATCTTATTACGTTCTTAGATGGATATTCTTGATCTTTTACCCTCAATCAACTTCTCTAAGTCCATCATACAACCTAATAACATCATTATACGTATAAAAACTCTCAAAATCCTCAATTCTCATTCTTCTAATGATCAAGAACTCGAAGAAAAGATTTCTCCAATATCTCAACATCTAAAGGCTCCAAGTTCAAGATTCTCTTCAAGAATCCAAGATTCTCTACAAGAATCCTAAGTTTTTCAATCCAAAATTCTTCTCCATTCTTCATATCCACGAAAACCCCAAGGAAGACAAAGGCTAAGGTTTCAAGTCTTATAATCAAGTTCTTCTTTAAACTTCTTCGAGAACCTTGTTCTTCAGGTATGCAAAGTAATTTGGACTAGTTCGTCCTCACGCACTATATCTCAATTCAGTCAGTAGCAAGTTGAATCTAGGGTTCTGCCCTCACTTTTATTAAATTCCTATATTATGAGATTGTGATACTTTATGCATTAAAATTTTCAAATTACTGTTCATAATTGTAGTTCCACACGACTCCTATATATTTAGTTTTCCTAAATGTATTTCGAGCCAGTAAAATTTTCTTACATTTATTTTGAAAACTAAAGCAAGTTTAAGAGAAAAGTTTAAAGCATTATTTCCAAAAGAGTTTAAGAGAACTTAAATAATTTCGAATGTATCATTTGTACATTGAGAAGGAGAGCACTATTTTTAGAAAAGTATAAAAAGTTTTCAGAGTATTTTATAAAGACTTAGTACAACTTCAATGACCTCTTAAAGAGGTCTTTTGAGAATTTATCTCAACTCAAAGAGTACTTTCACATGAGCTTACAGTTAAATTTTGGGAGTAGTATTGAGCAATGTTTTGGGGTAAGAGTTAAGATAACTCAAACTCCATAATCTACGTCGCCAACATAGATAGCACTGTACCACAAGACATGCGATTCCTCACCTGATGGAGGAAGGTTTTTTTAGTGAATCCATCAGTCAGTTGCGTTCTATACTTTAGTATGATATAGTGCGGCTCTAGCAATGTGGGTAATATCTTGTATCATCACAAGGAACATAAGTGATGGTTGTTAGTTAGAGAAACTCTCAAGTAAAGTAAAGTATATTTTTATTTATATATTTCAGTTCAGTATTTCAATTATTGCTTTTTTACGGTAAAAGCTTAACTGATTTTCAGTTGAGTTACCTTCAGTCTTTCAATTTACACATTTATTTTATTCAACCTTATTACATACTCATACATTTAATGTAATGGTGTGATTCGACCTGCATCATTTTATGATGCAGATTTAGGTACTTAGGATCCTCAACCGATGTTTCGTTGAGATTACTTCATCCACTCTTCAGCTTCTAATTGAGGCCTCGCTTCCAGAGAACTCCAGTTTTTATGAGTTTTTAGTAATAGAATTTTAAGGTGTTGTGGGTCTTGTTCCGACACTCATCTTTATACAGTAGAGGCTTTTAGACAGTTTTGGAAAGTCTTTCAGTTTTAAATGTTTTATTGAAACTTATGTTTCATACTCAATATATTAAAAAAGTTAGAGATTCAGTAAGTTGTTGTTAAACGTTTCTTTCAGTTTGATGCTTGAGTTAGTATTTCACTTGTAGTCAGCTAGGATGAGGGTTCGCTTGGAGACCAACAATGGTTCTCGAGTACTGGGCACATCGAGGGTTTAGGCTCTAATCATGACAAACTTGGTATTCGAGCACAAAGTTAAGTGTCCTGGGCTGTCTATGAAGTCGTGTGTAGTAAAGTCTTGCTTATGGGTGTGTTGTGCACCACACTTATAATCAAGAGGCTACAAGATATTTAGTAGATGTTTACTATTCTTTCATATTGTAGATTGTTGATAACGCTCAACTACACCTCATCAAATTCTAGGTGTAGGCGATCGTAATCTAGTATAAACCCAACCAGAGTTGGGGTCGAACCCACAGGGAGTGGTACGATATGGAATTCAATTAGGAAGTGAAGAATGTGCTCTAGTCGTTTGTAGAATAAACATTATCAAATAAAAGCAACGTAAATTAAAGGGATTTGACAACAAGTGTCAGATAGGGGGATTAGATTTGTCAATTAACAACTACAACAATTACGAATATAGGGGAGTAGACAAGTAGAGAAGGATTCTCGGGGATGTGATCGATTAAAGGCTAATTTCGCTATATGGGTAATTATAATTTAATAACAACAACTGGATATCAGTAGGTAGGCTAACTATAGATGCAACAACTTTCTCTTGAACAACTATTACGATTCAAGCGAGTTCTCTCGAACCCCGACAAGCATAACAATATAAGCAACCCAATACCTCAATGTATCCACTCTCTCGAGCTAGATAGGTAGGATCGAATTAAGATTCACTCTCTCGAGCTGAACCCACAACAACCCAATCAATACAATCATCAATCGATAACCTTAGTTCTAGAACCTCTTTCTCAAGCAAGCCCAGAACACTAAATTAGAATTGCATTTGCAACTACAATTCATAAGCTAATACACAACTATAAATTAAACCCACTTCAGAACAACATTTAAATCATTAAGCAACAATACCCATAAGCTAATTAGCGCAAATAATCACATGATCACACCTCAAGAACAAGGGTTTTCTCCATACATCATAAAAAGGAAGAAACAATTACCAATTATGTTATCCATGAACTAGGTAATGATTCCCAAGTCTTTACAATGCTTCAATTTTAACTCCAATTCAAAACCCACTTGAAAATTCTACTTAAAAACTCTAAAAATAGTCTTGGGGATGAAGAACTCAAGGTAAAACTCTCAGAACACCTGTTTAGAATCTAGGAATTTCAGAGTTCTCCAACCTCTCCGAAAATCTTTTGAATTTTTTTATTTATACGCTCCTAAATTTTTTCCTTCATGGTCAATTGACGGAGTAAGTCGAGTGTCGCCGACCAGGAAGGCGACGCGCCAAGTGTAACTTTCCATGGCCTTCTTGCCTTGTCTCTTCAACCTCATGCTTCTGTAACTTTAGGCGATCAGGAGCTGAGTCGCCGACCCATTCGGCGGTTCACCAACTGTCCATTTCCATCGCCAAGTTGGCTTGTTCCCCAGGGGTGGCATGCTGGAACTTTAGGCGAGCTGAAGAGCCACTCGGCGGTTCGCCGAGTGGTCTTGACGATCACCAGGATTGCCTTTTTTAAACTTCTTCAGTTTTTCTTCCCTTTTTGCCCAGTAATGTCCTTGCCTTGATCCTTTTGCCTTCATTGCTGCAAATCAGCATTTTAACATCAGCTTGGAGCATAAATTAGGCATTGAGGACAATAAAACTATGAAAACAAACCCCTAAATGAGTCGAAATCTCAGACTAATCAACACCACCAACTTAAACTTTTGCTTGTCCTCAAGTAAAACTCAAGATAAATTAGTTCAACAGGGATGTCTACAAACAGTGCTACTCAAGACTTAAGATGAATGCACACAAGAGGTTCAAACTACTCATGCAATGTTCAATTGTGCACTCTAAGTTTCAAACTGTGACTAACCATTATCAAATGTACTCAAGCTCAAAATGTTTGCTTCAAATGCAAGTTCAAGCTCAATAAAAGCATTTGAATGCCCTCGCAACAAAAATGATTCCATCTTCACACAAAGATGATCAAATTTTTTAGAATGTAGGAATCACAAACAACTCTCACCCACTCAAAAACAAACACATGCAAGATTATTCCCATAGGCTTGCCCTTATTTTCCAATCAACACGATGTTAAACTCAATCAAGATCTCAAAGGTCTTTAAAGGTTTATATCAGGGATGAGGGTTAGGGTATGGTCATTTAGGCTTAGTGACTAGTACCTTCATGGAGCATGTACTGCTCTATATTCTTTCATCTTTTCTATGACACTTTTGATTCTCAAAATTCACACCCTATTATTTCAATCAAACCACATTGGATACCCTATTTCATTTGCTCATTGGTCATACTTTATTTTAACAATTCTTTTCTTTTTCAATCTTCTTCTTCTTTTCATAATTTCTCTTTTTTTTTTCTTTTTTTTTACATGGAGGGGTTCCATCTTTTTCAACAAGATCTTTCAGGGTGCATTTCTCAAGCTTCTTGATTTTCCTCCCTTTTTACCACACCCCCAACTTAGGCTTTTGGCCTAAGTTGGCTATTCAACACAACCAATGTTCTATGAAGATTTTAGGTGGGAAATAAAAGGGTCATTTGTGTTCAAGGTTCATCCAAAGAAAAGGATAGGCTCAAATGGTGCCAAACTAGGTTCACACTCTCACAAGGTGGTCACAAAGAGGTATAATGTCAATATTGGCTCACTCTCTACAAATTGTGCCTAAGATCATCTCTATAATTCGCTCACACTAGCCAATTGGACCAACGGGGCAAGTTCTAGGTATTATCAAACATGCATTTCAAGACAACCTCACCACACACGATATTCAACACAATCATCAAACAAGACTTAACCATTTTCTCTAATGTGCAACGATAATCACAAGAATTCCACGCAACAACCGGCATAGTCACAATGAGATGCTACGAGTTCACATATGACTTATGCAACTCAATTCACCTCGTCGGATTTACACACACATGTCGTGCAAACAAGAGCACTATTCAAGTCATCGGTATTGATCATAACCGACACTTGAAATTGCAAGAGAACACCACATTCACACACAAAAAGCAAATAAATAAGTATGAAAGTAAGAAAATATGCGGTTGTGGAAGTTTGGAAGTCGAAAAGTATGAAATGACGGAGATTTTGGATTTAAAAATGGTTTGGCTCTTTTTGACTCTTCAGTTCGCACGTCAGTCGGCGACCATCACTTATGTCGTTGAATCACTCGGCGATACACCGAGTGGCACTTTAGCCTGCCGAGTTTTACAGAACCTCCAGTAAAATAGGTGGTTCAAACAACAATCCAAGTCGGGCCCTCGACCTATTTGGTGAGTCTTCGACTGGATATTTAGCTCGCCTAACTTCTCACTTTCCCAAAATTTCAAGATTTCAACCTGCACATTCAACACCCGTTATTCAAACACAATATTAAAACCATCAAAAACTTGGGTTTCCTCCTAAGAAGTGCCTTATTTAGCGTCGTGGCACGACAAAGATACCCTTTCAAGATTCATTCTTGGGATTATCCATGGTGTCACTCGAGAAAACCCTCTTTTTGGCCTTGGATTCAAATGAGTCGAGATTTGACCCATTTGTGTCCCCAGTTGGTTAATGGACACCGAGTGACAAGTAACCGTCTGATTGAGAGTTGAGACATCATCTTTCATCTCCTTCAAAACTTTTTCTGACCCTTTCACTTTGGTGAGAATTCTTGAAAGCATATCTTTAGTACGAAAACTTTTCGGGTCAACCCTTTAATCTTTTGGATTTTGATGCTCATGGAGAGGTACGTATCTCATTACAAGAAAACTATGAATTACATGGGAATTTTTCCTAGGGAAAATTTTTGCAACTATTTCATGCGGATCTTCTTGCAAAAGTTTTAAATTCCTCAATATTATAATATATTACCTACGAAATGTATATTCCCAACAAATTCCGCAGGTAAATTTTGCGCCATTTTGCGCCAAACATGAACTTGTGATATTACCTGGGAAAAAGTAATGGTAAGTACATTATATCTAGCTAAATCCGCAGGTACATGAACCAAAAAAATATTTTAAAATCATTTTTTTATTCCATAGAAAAATCCCTAGGTAATCCATCCTACAGATTTTTCTGGAGATATTTTGGTGAAAATTTATCTGGGGATTTTATTACTTGGGAAATTATTTGGGGATTAGTTGCTGTGAAATTTGTTGGGGATTTATATTTGGGGATTTAGCTAGGAATTTTATTACTTAGGAAATTATTTGGGGATTAATTGCTGTGAAATTTGCTGGGGATTTATATTTGGGGATTAACTTGGGGATTTTATTACTTGTAAAATTATTTGGGGATTAATTTGTTGCAAAATTTTCTGGGGATTTATATTTGGGGATTTACCTAAGAATTTTATTACCTGGAAAAATATTTAGGGATTTTTTGCTACAAATTTAGCTGATTTTTTTTTGAGAATTTACGTAGTTATTTCGTGACTTGAAAAATTAACAAATTACATAAAAGAATATTATAATAACATTAGTAAAAGTAATTTAAATTGGAAAATTTTAAAATCAAAGATAACAAACACACACACACACACACACACACACATATATATATATATATATATATATATAACAAAAAGAAATTAAACATTAAACTAGCTAATGGGCAAGTGTGGAATAACAAAAGATGCTCAAGGAAATTAGTTTGTTGACTCATTATTGAGATTTTTGAATGGTCATCACCAAATGAGAAATTAAAGAGGTGAGAATTCATTGTCCGAAGATGATAGACAAGAAATTTGTATCTTGACGATCTGAAAAAGGCGAATAAAAGGAATGAATAGGTCATATATATATTATCAAACAAATATCCTACGCGCAACAAAAGTAATATATATTACCTGACACATTCAAACTTTGGCTATTGGTCATAATACATTAGGAAGCTCGAGTAGAACTTTTATTTTGATTAATTAATTCAACATAATTGTAAGGCATCATATATTGAACGATACAAATGCACTTAAGAGTCGGTAGACTTCACACCAACCCAATCGTGAGAAATTCTTGTAACTACGGAAACTACAACAATCTCCTTGAATAGACGCTTTGTCAGTTCATTTTTTAAGTAACTTCAATTCTATAATTAAGAAAAAAGGTGAAAAGGGAGGGTAAATCTAGTTCAATCGGTAAATCCATTTAGAAGTCAAATTGGATTTCCAATCAGTGCATTTGAGACTACTAAGACAGACGGTGAAATCTTTCATTAGGTAAGGAAAGAAGGGGGGGGGGGGGTAAGCACGACAGGTGTGGTACACTTGAGTGGCAAAGGAAAGCGAGACGATTGAAAATAATCATCTCGGGACTAATATTTTGAAATATTCTATCCCAAAATTAACTTGCAAATTTTTATTTAGGCGATGACTATTGGATTTTATATTGATTAATGTATACCTATAAATAATATGTTCAACACATTTCGTAAGGCATCAGTCGAATAATTATATTTTTGTGCTCTAAGCTTTAAATTATTTTACGAAGTCTTTAATTGTTTAAGATATTTTGAAAATATTTTCTACAAGACCATTTGAGATTTTTATATTTTAGAATTCTTTCATTTACTTATAAATAAATAAAAATATACTAAAGTGTATGTCCAACATAAGTGTTACTAATAAATATAAACAAAGAAGTGAAAAGCTGGAAATTTCCCTCCTAAAGTTCCCACCGGATAACTCATTAATGATAGACCCTTCACCTTCTTAGTCATCAAAATTACTACCTTTATTAAAAACAAAGCAAATCTCCCCATTTTGATTGTGCATTATGGAAAAGGATCCAAACACAAGCAACATTTTCAGAAGTAAAAGTAGAGGTTAATCTCCAAACTCCATAATAGTTTATATTTTTATGCTCTGTTTGTTTGATTTTTGGTGAATTAATTTATATACTCTGTTTGATTAGTCAATGTACTGAGTTTAATTATGTAATCTTGAAAATTGACAAGCAGACATAATTTTAAACTTTGACCCATATGTCAATATTACTTATATATTGAAAATTAATTTGTATGCTTGTTTGGCTTTAAATTAGTTTATATTCTTATGATGTAGTGTTTTGATCCAGAAAATGAAAAAAATTAACTTTCTTTCATTCTGTAGGATACCCAAATTAGATACAAAGTATCAAAATGTTAACCTTTTGTTTCTCTGTTTATATGTTTAAATATATTTACCTATTTCTTCAGAAAATGAAAATTCCCGATCATCGAAAATGGATGGTAAATAGACTTCTTCCATATCGATCAACATATACAGATGAATTTATAAGTGGAATGAATGAGTTTATTGAATTTGCTTGTAGTCAACCAAAATTCTTGTCCGAAAAAGTCATAAGGTGTCCTTGTAAGCTTTGTAAAAATATGAAGTTTTTAACACCCGATGAAGCTAATGTACATGTTTTTAAGAAAGAATTCACACCTGGTTATTGGTATTGGACGTCACATAGAGAGGAAGTACCTTCTATTAATTTGAATGAACATGTCGATGTAGGTGTCTCTAGTAGTCATCAAGAGTGTACATTTGACATGCCTCCAAGCAGTCAAAGTGACATTCTAAGGGAAGACTAAGAACACATAAATAGATATCAAGGTATGATACATGATGTTGCTGGTGTAGAATTTGGGCATCATGTTGAACAAAATGTAGAAGAGTCTCCGAATATGGATGCTACAAAATTTTATAAAATGAGTCTCCTTTACTTCAGCCTAGTCTTGGGGTCAATCAACCTCAGCCTCCTAACATTGAATCGCAACCTCAATCTAATCAATCTCCACCAATAAATCAAGAATCTAAACTATTGATATCACCACCGGATAATAGGACTCCAGTACCCTCATCTACTATAGTTGACAATGTAAACGAAGATCATCAAATATGGATTGTACCTGAAGAGGATGGGTAATATGAATAACTTAGAATAATATATATATATATATATATATATATATAAAGGTGGACTATTTATCTGTTTATATTTTGATAACTATTATATATTTTATGTAGGTTTGATCCTCACAAGATAGTTATTGATGGTATTCCTAGTTGCATTCGTAGTAAGTTTGAATTGGCTAAACCTTCATGGAAAAAGTTTCCAAAATCTACTTACCTGATGTGGTTTGAGGAATTCAAGGTAAAAAGATTTATAAATTATAGTTCATATTTCAATAGAAGTCTTGGATTGTATGACTAATATGATATTCATTTGATATATGCAGAAGAGATTTAAATGGCTTCCACAATATAATGATGCTATATGGATTAATTTTCAGAAAAGAGCATCTTCAAAATTGACACAAATGTTTCAAGATGTTAGAAAACACTTGCCTCTGAAGCCAAATTGGATGGGAGATGCGGTATTCAAGGAGATGAAAGAGCATTGGGAGTCGGATGAGTTCAAGAAAGAGTCCGAACAGAATAAAAAAACCGTGATTCGAATGCTGGTGCATCACTTCACACATGTGGTTGCATACCTCATCGATTGATCTATAGGTAATTATATATTTTTCAAGAAAATAACATCATACTCAACGTTGATAACATAAATATCTTTTTTTGATTATAGAAATAAGCTACTGAAAAGATCCTTCAATTTCAGAATTTTATTTCCGAACTCATCGCAAGAAAAGTGATAAAAGTTGGGTAAGTGAGAAAGCTGAAGCTGCTTATGTAAGTGCTCATTCACTCTATTTTCCAATTCCAAAGTACTATATTTTTTATATGCTGAAATGCTATTTTTATGGCTAAAATGCTCTTTTTAACTGCTGAAATGCTGTTTTTTAGCTGCGAAAAATGTTGATTTTTGTTTTTGTTAGGACGAGCAGTTTTGGCTCGTTTCACCTTGGAAAATTTCTTGTAGATGTTCTATAGTTGGAGTAGTTGGAACCATTACTTGTAGGTTAAAAGGTTATGCTATTTTCTCCTAAAAGAATTGAATTGCATATGTGCTCACTTCAGGCACAAGCTTTTTTCTAAGGATGTCTCTGTTCTGACAACTATACACAAAGAGAAGGTTCTTCAGAACATTAAATATGTTGTATAGACATACTTGAAAACTACCTAGAACGTTAGAAAGGAAAAAAATATAACTGAATATATGTCATTCACTCGACGAAATAGCTGACCTCATTCGTCTGTTAAATTTTTAATAGGGGTGGAGTTCTGAAATATCTGACTTCATTTTTTCTTGTTGTGCTTACATTTGATGCTAGAATCCAATATATTTTGCTAATGATATATATTTTTTAATGACACTATACATGGTCTAATATATTATATCCTTATGCAGCTAGAGTTTGAAAGAAAGAAACAAGAAATATTAGCTGCTCAAAATGCATTAGATGGGGAGGGAGAAGCTAGTCAACCTTCTCAACTAAGTGAAATGGATATCTGGGTGCAATCTGTTGGTGGAAAGAAAAAAGGAAGAGTCAAAGGTCTTGGATCCCTAGGTCGAACTGTAAAGACATCAAAGTAATCAATATCAACTTTGCTTGAAGATATTGATGAGATGATTAAGTCACAGATAAATGCTTCAAATGCTGATTTGTATGCTCAGTTGCAGAATGAGCAGCACAAAAATAAAAAGATGAGAAAGGAATTAGACTTGTTGATGAAGCATGTATACAAGAAATCATTTTCAAATGAGCGATCATCTCAAGAAGACAACCAAGCTTATGAGAATGAAAGTGATGATGACTCTAATAGCATGAATGAAAGAGATTCTAACCCTGATAACGTGAATGGAAGTGATCATAATTATGATTGAGATGGTTGGTAGTTCTATTGAGGATTCAAATTTGAAATATTTTTATTTTGGACCATTTAAGAATCATACATTATTGACATGGATGTTATGAATTATATTTTTTATTAGTTGGAATGACTTTATTTTGAATGGTGATTTTGAGAAGGGAAAATACATAAAATCCCCCCTGAACTTGGCAGCGAAACTTAGTTTAGTACTTTAACTTTACGGGTATTTATTTACCCCCCTTATCTCTTTTCAAGTGAATTTAAATGCACCCAAAGAGCTG
This sequence comes from Solanum piurae, assembly GCA_029582685.1. Classification (NCBI taxonomy): domain Eukaryota; kingdom Viridiplantae; phylum Streptophyta; class Magnoliopsida; order Solanales; family Solanaceae; genus Solanum; species Solanum piurae. Next base: position 21,542 of record JAJOOO010003241.1, read on the forward strand.
ACGTGGCAAGTCAACAAATTTACTGCGCGTAAATAGCAGAAATTAAAGAGAAAAAGAATAAGTGGGCCCCATTTTTTTCTTTTTAGCCAATAATCTTTTTTTCCTTCATCTTCCTCACACCCCACCACCCCTCTAGACCTCAACCACCACCCCACCTCTTTAATTTCTCCTTTTTCGAAACCCCCATTTCGATCCTATTTCTCCTCTTAGAAGCCTC
>JAJOOO010003242.1:0-14774 GCA_029582685.1 Solanum piurae
TTTTGATTACTCACCAAAAGGTAGGATGTCTCGACTTCCAGCTAGAAGGACCAAGGTTTTCTCTTGTGATTTTGATGAAAAACTGGTTAGAAAATGTTCTTATGTTCTTGGACTTCAGTTCCAAACGAAAATCACAAGAGGAGGTGTGATAATATAGTCTAATGAGTGATGCTTAGTCACATATACAACTGTCCCCAAAGGGTGCTGCCCCATTTTATTGTGTGCTGCCCTAAATGTATACATATACACCTATACTGTATATAATTTTTACGAACACTTTCAATTCATATGTAATTTTAATTAGAAAAAATTACGTAAATGCCCCCATACAATACCTTAAATTACGAGCACCATCTATTTTAAACAAGGTTGCATATATCACAAAATTTCAAGTTCCCAAAATAAGAGTAAAACATATTGTAGTAATTAAGAAATGATGTATCAACATGCAAGAGTTGATCTAGTATTTTAGGGGTGTTACAATAAGTCACAAGATATTTAGTGAAAGATTAACGATGAAGTTTGTAACGAATTTCATTTTATTTTTCTATTGGTATTAATATCTAATAGAGTGGCTGGTAGAAAATAATTTTCACCCTTGAATAAAGTTTGGGGTTCGGGCTTTGAGGATTAAATAACATCTGGTAGGGGAGTTTTACCCCCAAAATGATACTTTCCGACTCAAATCTACATTAGTTGGATGGAAAATGGGTATCAAACAGTGTGTGAAAAAAAATAGAAACTGTTTTTGGAAATAATCAAATTTGGAAAGTTTGACAAGGTTAAGTTAAGTAAGACTTTTGGGTCAACTTAAAACGACCATAACTCCTAGATAACGATGATTTAGGTGTGCTAAAAAATACCGTAGGAAATATCTTTGAATTATCCTTCCAACGCCGCTGAGTTTGATCAATTTAAAGTTCTTATGAGGGAGATATGCCCCTTTGAAGTTGGGTTGTCTGAATAAGGAAAGTTAACCAGACTTTAAAGGGGTATTTTGATCTTTTCATTACCCAATTAATTAAATCCATTTTTAGTAAATTATTTGGGGTCTAAACTAAGTTAGTTCAGTTTACGCACACAAATATTTCATGCTAGGGTTTTTAGAGAAAGAACTCAAGAGGAGAAAGGAGAAAAAAAGTTCAAGATTCGTCAAGTTCTTGCGATTTTGGTTGTGGATTTTGCCAAGGATTCAATCCTACGAGGTATGTGAGTTCACATAGCGTTGGGTTTGTTCACCAACGCGCCTAACATGTTTATTTCAGCGTGAATTCGTCCTAAAAAGGTTGAAAGTTTGATGTTCTTGATATGTGTTCTTGAATTTGCTTTCGTTCTTGAATTGGGCTTAGATTGAGGCGTTCTTGAGATTATTGCGTTGATTTATATAGTTGTTTTTAGTTAGGTTCTTGTGTACATATACTGGGTATCTGAATCTAAAGAGAATTTGAGGGAAAGGAATCGAATTTAGAGGAATTGGGATTAGAAAATGAAGAAGGGAAATGTCGGGGGAATTTGGAGACCTAGTCCGCATCGTGGACCTGCCCCTCCTCCCCATCCCCCATTTCAAAGAATTTTATCTGTGTCGTGGAGCGATCACGGACCCTTTTGCCTCAAAATTTATTTTGCGACCAAATATTTAAATGCATATCGGCGTCGCGGACTTGCTTCCAAACAGTGATTTCTTGATCGTTTCTCATGTTTAACTATCTAAAAACACTCCTAAACATCACGAGATCTTTCCTATCACAAATCATAATCTTTGAATTCATAAATTCAAATTCAAGGAAAGTTAAGAGCCAAGTCTAGAGAGTTCTTAGAGTCCTTTCAAAAAGTCTTTTGCAAATGCTTTAAACTTCTTTTAAGACTTGAGTTTTGAGTTAAGTAAGAGTAACAAATGAAGTTCATTTCTTCAAAAGAGTATATGGGAACTAAGTATTCCCAAAGAATAAATATTTTCACATTTAAACAAGAGAGGAAACACTGATTTCCAAGAGAGCCTTTGAGCTAGTTTTTGAGTAATTATCTCAAACCACAAAAAGAGTTTTTGTTTTTAAATATATGAGCTGAGTATTTTGGGAGTAGTATTGAGCACCGATTTGGGGATGAGTTTATAACAACTCAATGTCTCCATAAACCATGTAGCCAACGTGGGTAGACAGAGTCATACTTTTTAGATGATTCCTTAGTACTTTTTAGCATAGACTAGTGAATCCACTTAGTTGAGGCGTTCTATATCCCGGCAAGTTGTAGGACAGTTCTGGCAGCGTGGGCGAGACGTTGTATCATTGCTTTAACTCATAGTGATGGTTGTAAGTTAAATAAACTCCCACAAAATTATATTACTTTAAATATAAATTGAGTTGTTATTGTATTTCTTTAACACATTGAGTTCTACCTACTGTTTTAAATGCTTTATAAAAACTGCATCTTTACTGTCGTTTATTCTACATTTCGTTGAGTAATCATGAGTTGAGTAAAGATGAGGTAAGTGTTTCTTTCAATATTCATTTCAAGCTTATGTCGTGTTTAGTTTTCCCCTTGCATGTTCGTACATTCAATGTACCGATTCCATTGGGCCTGCATCGTTTTATGATGCAGATATAGGTAACCATGATCAGCATCCAGCGCCTCGTTGATCTAGTCGAGCACTCAGAGTCAGTTGGTGAGCCTCATTGTTTTCTGGAGGATCCATTTGGTTATGTTTTGTTTCATTGCTTTTGGCTATTTCATTTGTTAGTATGATCAGGGGTTTTGTCCCGACATCCCTCTTAGTATCTAGAGGCTTTATAGACAGTTAGATATGAGTTCTTTAGTCCTGATATTTTAGTTTTTTGATTTTAAAGACTTGAGTTGCCATTTTGTCTAAGTTGAATGTTATTTTCTAAACATTCTAGTTTATATATTCAGACAGTTTATTTAAGATTGTACTTAAGTGTATTTTCTGTTGAGTAAGTCTTCCGCTGAGAGTCTAGCCAGGCCAAGGGTTCACTTGGGGCCAGCAATGATTCTCGAGTGTCAGTCCCGCCCAGGGTGTAGGCTTGGGGCGTGACAAATTTGGTATCAGAGTATAGGGTTCAAGAGTCTTAGAAATATTATGAAGTCGTGTCTGTAGAGTCCTAGTTATCGGTGTGAAGCGCTTCACATCTATAATTAGAAGGCTGCAACATTTAGGAATTTCCTTCACTTCTTTCATACTTATTTAGTGCGATAGAGTTCATCTCTATAAAGTTTCTTTCTAACTCGTACTTGTGTGTGTTTTTCAGTTGATCATGCCTCTACGAAGAGTTGTCCGAGGTCTTCCTGCTAGGAGGAATGTCGAGGAACAAGGGGTACCTAAAGCATATGAAGTGCAACCCCAAGGAGAGGTCACCAATGCTGAATTTCAGGAAGCCATCCAAATACTAAGTCAAGCTGTGACCAACCAAGTGGGACAAAGAGGGTTCGACAGGATGTAGCTGATACATCTAGGATCCGAGAGTTTCTAAGGATGAATCCTCCGAGCTTCGCTGGTTAAAGCATCACTGAGGATCTAGAGAACTTCGTTGAGGAGCTTCAGAAGGTTTTTGAAATTATGCATGTTGCTGATACTGAAAGGGTGGAACTAGCTGCATACCAAATGAAGGGTGTCGCTAGAATCTGGTTTGATCAATGGAAGAAGAATCTAGCTGAGGGTGCACCACTTGTGAGTTGGACTTATTTTGAGGAGGCCTTCTTGGGGCGTTTATTTCCCTGATAACCGAGAGAGGTAAAGGTATAAGAGTTCCTCACACTTGAGCAGGATTCTTTGAGAGTTCTTGAGTACAGTCTGAAGTTTGCCCAACTTTCTTGTTATGCCCCAGATATGGTTGCAGATATAAGGAGTAGGATGAGTCTGTTTGTTGCCGAATTGTCTCGTCTATCGAGTAAGGATGGTAAGGCTGCAATGCTAATGGTGATATGGACATACCAAGGCTGATGATCCATGTGCAATAGGTTGAGGAAGAGAAGCTAAAACATAGAGAGGAGTTTCGCAATAAGAGATCTAAGACAGAGAATGAGTTCAGGTAGCAGAAGAGTAATGCCAACCGGTCATCCTTCCAATGGAAACAAAAGGGACCTGCTCTATCATCTACTAGTGCACTGCACCAAGGAACAAAGGTGAGTACAATAGTCAGAATTCACAGGGTTTTAGAGCTAGACCTTCCCATTCTCAAGGTAGTATGGAACAATGGGGTAGTAAGCCTCCTGCGTGTGCTAAGTATGGTAGACGTCACTCAGGGATATGTTGTGATGGCTTCACTGGTTGCTTCAAGTGTGGCCAGAACGGTCATTTTATGCGAGAGTGTCCTAAGAACAAGAAAGCTAATGATAATGGGGGCAATAGAGCCCAGTTTCCTTCAGTTGCTCCACCAAACAGAGCTTCACCTAAAGGAACTACTTCAGGGACTGGCGGAGGAGCAAACCACCTTTATGCTATCACTAGTCGCCAAGAGCAAAAGAATTCTCCAGATGTTGTCACTGGTCTGATCCAAGTCTTTAACTTTGATGTTAATACTTTGCTAGATCCAGGAGCGAGTTTATCCTTTATAACTCATTATGTTGCGATGAATTTTGATGTCCTTCCTGAGAAACTTATTGAACCCTTCAGTGTTTCTACACCTGTTAGTGAGTCTATTATAGCAGAGAGAGTCTATCGTGATTGTACCATTTTCATCAATCACAAGAACACCATGGCTTATTTAGTTGAGTTAGACATGGTAGATTTTGATGTTATTCTTGGTATGGACTGGCTTCATACATGTTATGCCTTAGTTGATTGTAGAACTCGAGTTGTCAAGTTTTAGTTTCCTAATGAGCCAGTTATAGAGTGGAAGAGTAGTTCAACATTGCCTAAGGGTCACTTTATTTCGTACCTTAAGGCGAGAAAGTTAGTTTCCAAGGGGTGTGTCTATCACTTAGTCTGAGTTAATGACTTTAGTGTTGAGATACCTCATATTCAGTCAGTTCCAATAGTGAAAGAGTTTCCATAAGTCTTTCCAGATGATCTTCCCGGAGTCCCTCCTAAGAGAGAAATAGATTTCGGTATAGATATTCTTCCTGATACTCATCCTATATCTATTCCACCATATAGAATGGCACCAGCAGAGTTAAAAGAGTTAAATGAGCAGTTGAAAGATCTCCTAGAGAAAGGTTTTATTCAACCAAGTGTCTCACCTTGGGGTGCTCTGGTATTATTTGTGAGAAAGAAGGATGGTTCCCTTAGGATTTGTATAGATTACCGTCAGTTGAACAAGGTTACCATCAAGAATAAGTATCTTCTTTCGAGAATTGATGATCTCTCGATCAACTTCAGGGTGCCACTTGTTTATCTAAGATAGACCTCCATTTGTTTCTCTAAGATAGACCTCAGATCTGGCTACCATCAGTTAAGAGTAAGTGAATATGATATTCCAAAGACATCTTTCAGGACCCGTTATGGTCATTATGAGTTTCTGGTCATGCCGTTCGGTTTAACTAATGCGCATACAACGTTCATGGACCTTATGAATAGAGTATTCAAGCCTTATATAGATATGTTTGTTATCGTATTCATTAATGACATACTAATCTATTCGAGGAATGAGGAAGATCATGCTAGCCATCTCAAAATAATCAAACTCTAATAGAGAGTTTTATGCTAAGATCTCTAAATGTGAGTTTTGGTTTAAGTCTGTGGTATTCTTAGTCCACATTATTTCCAATGATGGGATTAGAGTTGACACTCAGAAAATAGAGGTAGTGCAGAATTGGCCTAGACCCATAACTCCAACTAATATTAGGAGTTTCTTGGGATTGGCTGGATATTATAGAAGGTTCGTAGAGGGGTTCTCATCTATTTCGCCCCCTTTGACCAAGTTGACTAAGAAAATGGTGAAGTTTCAATGGTCTAAAGCTTGTGAGAAAAGCTTTCAGGAATTGAAAAAGCGGTTGACTACTACCCAATATTGACCTTACCAGAAGGTACTCAAGGTTTTGTTGTGTATTGTGATGCATCCAGAGTTGGTTTGGGTTGTGTGTTAATGCAAAATGGTAAAGCTATAGCTTATGCCTCCAGACAGCTGAAAGTTCACGAGAAGAATTACCCAACCCATGATCTAGAGTTGGCTGCTGTGGTATTTGCTTTGAAAATATGGCATCATTTTATTTATGGTGTTCATGTGGATGTGTTCACCAATCACAAGAGTCTTTATTATGTGTTTAGTCAGAAAGAGATTAATCTCCGATAGAGGAGGTGGTTAGAGTTACTAAAGGATTATGACATGAGTATTCTATATCACACAAGTAAGGCTAATGTCGTTGTTGATGCCTTGAGTAGGTTGTCTATGGGTAGTAATGCCCATGTTGAGGAAGAAAGGAGAGAGTTATCTAAAGATGTGCATAGACTTGCACGATTAGGAGTTTGACCAATGGATTCCATAAGAGGAGGAGTAGTGGTGATGAATGGGGATGAATCATCATTAGCGTCAGAACTGAAAGAGAAGCAAAACCAAGATCTTATTTTTCTTGAATTGAAGGCAAATGTTCATAAGCATAAAGTGATGGATTTTGAACAAGGAGGAGATGGTGCATAGAGATATCAAGGTAGATTGTGTGTACCAAGGGTGGATGAACTACAAGAGAGGATCATGGAGGAAGCTCATAGCCCCAGATATTCCATTCATCAAAGTTCCACAAATTAAATATGTATCGTCATTTGTGAGAATTGTATTGGTGGAGTAGTATGAAGAAGGGCATTACAGAGTTTGTTGCTAAGTGTCTGAATTGCCATCAAGTTAAAGTAGAGCATCAAAGGCCCGGTGGTATGGCTCAGAATATAGAGATTCTGGAGTTGAAGTGGGAGGTGATCAATATGGACTTTATTACTGGTCTGTCGTGGTCTCGCTGGCAACATGATTCTATTTGGGTGATTGTTGATAGAATGACAAAATCAGCCCACTTTTTGCCGGTAAAGACTACCCATTCAGCAGAGGACTATGCCAAGTTGTATCTTCAAGAGGTAGTTAGACAGTGCCAGTTTCGATTATTTCAGACAGAGGTGCATAATTTACTGCATAGTTTTGGAAGTCATTCCAGAAAGGCTTGGGTTCAAAGGTGAACTTAAGTACTGCTTTTCATCGTCAAACATATGGTCAAGTAAAGCGCACTATTCAGACTCTATAAGATATGTTGAGGGCATGTGTGATTGATTTCAAGGGTAATTGGGATGATCACCTACCTCTCATTGAGTTTGCTTATAACAACAATTACAATTCTAGCATTCAGATGGCTCTTTATGAAGCTCTTTATGGGAGAAGGTGCAGATCTGTAATTAGATGGTTTGAGGTTGGTGACACTGGGTAGATAGGACCAGACTTAGTTCATCAAGCTATGTAGAAAGTGAAAGTTATTCAAGAGAGGTTGAAAACACTACAGAGTTATCAGAAATCCTACACATATGTTAGGAGAGGGGACTTGGAGTTTGAAGTAGATGATTGGGTTTACTTGAAAGTTTCACCCATGAAGGGTATTATGAGATTTGTAAAGAAGGGGAAACTTAGTCCCCGATATATTGGTCCTTACAAAATATCCAAAAGGATTGGTAACGTAGCTTATGAGTTGGAGCTACCCCAAGAGTTAGCAGCAGTTCATACAGTGTTCCATATTTCTATGTTGAAGAAGTGTATAAGCAATCCTTCATTAATTATACCAACTGAAGATATTGGTATTAAGGATAGCTTGTTCATGTTCAGATTTTAGATCGCCAAGTTCGCAAGTTGAGGACCAAGGAAGTAGCATCAGTCAAAGTTCTGTGGAGGAATCTATTTGTTGAGGAAGCTACTTGGGAAGCTGAGGAGGATATGAAGAATACATACCCATATCTTTTCGAATACGGAGGAGTTCCAAATTAAGGTACTAATCCTTTTCTTGGCATTTATTTTAAATTGGCATATTGTATTTACATTTTGCTTGTTAGGTGTTTGAGCTAGATGTTAAATGTTACGTCCTTAGCCTGCTAAGATTAATCTCATTCAAGGACGAATGTTCCCAAGGGGGATATATTGTAACACCACGCTACTAGAAAGACTTGGAATTAGAAAGAAACCATTTTTGGAAATAATCAAATTTGGAAAGTTTGACAAGGTTAAGTTAAGTATGAGTTTTGGGTCAACTTCAAACAACCATAACTCATAGCTCAAGATGAGTAAGGTGTGCTACAAGATATCGTAGGAAATATCTTTAAATTATCTTTCTAACGCCGCTGAGTTTGATCAATTTTGAGTTTGTATGAGGGAGATATGCCTCTTTGAAGTTGTGTTGTCTGAATAAGGAAAGTTAACCGGATTTTAAAGGGGTATTTTGGTCTTTTCATTACCCATTTAATTAAATCCGTGTTTAGTAAATTATTTAGGGTCTAATCTGAGTTAGTTCAGTTTACGCACTCATAGATTTCACGCTAGGATTTTTGGAGAAAGAACTAAAGAGGAGAAAAGAGAAGAAAAGTTTAAGATTCGTCAAGTTCTTGCGATTTTGGTTGTGGATTTCACCAAGGATTCAATCCTACAAGGTATGTGACTTCACATAGAGTTGTGTTTGTTCACCCACGCGCCAAACATGTTTATTTCAGCATGAATTCATCCTAAAAAGGTTGAAAGTTTGATGTTCTTGATATGTGTTCTTGAATTTTCTTTCATTCTTGAATTGGGCTAAGATTGAGGAGTTCTTGAGATTATTCTGTCAATTTATAGAGTCGTTTTGAGTTAGGTTCTTGTGTACATATACTGGGTATCTGAATCTAAAGAGAATTTGAGAAAAAAGAATCAAATTTAGGTGAATCGGGGTTAGAAAATGGAGAAGGGAAAAGTTGGGCGAATTTGGAGTCCTAGTCTGCGTCACGGATGCAACACCTCGCCATTTGAAAGAATTAGAAAGAGTCATTTTTGGAAAAAATGAAAAATCTGGAAAATTGGTTAAGTATGTTAAGTTTGAGTTTGGTTCAACTTTAAATGACCATAACTCCTAGATCAGGATGATTTATGTGTGCTAAAAGATACCGTAGGAAATATCTTTGAATTATCTTTCCAACTCCAGTGAGTTTGCTCAATTCCGAGTTCATATGAGTGACATATGTTCATTTGAAGTTGGGTTGTCTAGATAAGGAAAGTCAAAACCGGATTTTAGAAGGGCATTATGGTCTTTTCGCCACCCAATTAATTAATTTCGTTTTTGGTAATTAAGTTAGGGTCTAAACTGATTGGATTCAGTTTACAATTTTGAAGTTTGAGTTGGGGTTTTGAGAGAAGAGCAGAGAAGGAGAAGCAAGGAAATCACCAAATCTTGAAGAATTGCTTGTGGATTTCGTCAAACGGGTGATCCTTATGAGGTATATGAGATCATATAGCTTTGGGTCAGTTCACCCACGCGTCAATCATGATTCAATTCAGCGTATTTGTGTTCTTTTAAAAGAATAGATTATGAGTTCTTGATGAAATTCGTTTAAGTTCTTGTGGGTTCTTGTTGTTGAAGTTTCTTGAGTTGGATTCATGAAATTAGGTGTGATTTCGAGTCAAATCTTGCATATACTGATGATATAGTCTATTCTAAGTGTTTGGGGAAAGAACCAAGTGAATTTGGGGGGTTTAGAGTTGAAAAACGATTAAGAAAGTTTACGGTTTTCTGGGAAAAGCCTGGGGCAGCTCCCAAGCTAGAGCTCCTCAATTGGGGTTCTAAAATTTGGGCTCTGGGGCGTCGCGCCCCACCCCAGTCCTCTGATGTTTTCTCTCTGGCGCCCCACGCCACTCAAAGCGCCAAGGACGCCAGTTCTTTCACCCTCTAGCCTATGTTTCCTAGTTGATTCCTACACTCTAAGGTACATCTAAACATCATGAAATCATCCATAAACATGAGATCATGATCCTTGAATCCATAATTCAATTCAAGGAAAGTTAGGAGTCAAGACAAGAAGTTAAGAGTCAAGTCAAGAGAAGTTCATAGAGTTTTCCAAAAGTCTTTTACAAACGTTTTAACTTTGTTTTAAGACTTGAGTTTTGAGTTGAGTAAAGAGTAAGAGCAAAGTTCATTTCTTCAAAAGATTATACGGTAACTAAGTATCCCCAGAGTTAAAATGTTTTTCACATTTGAGAAAGAAAGGAAACACCGATTTCCAAGAGAGCCTTTGAGCTAGCTTTTGAGTAATTATCTCAAATCATAGAAAAGAGTTGTTTTTAAACATATGAGCTGAGTATATTTTGGGAGTAGTATTGAGCACCGATATGGGGACGCGAATTCATAATAACTCAAGTCTCCATAAACCATGTAGCCATCAGGGGTAGAAAGATCATACTTTTTAGATGATTCCTTAGTGATTTTTAGCATAGACTAGTGGATCCACTTAGTTGAGGCATCTTATATGACGGCAAAGTATAGGACAGTTCTGACAGCGTGGGCGAGAGGTTGTATTATCACTTAGGCTCATAGTGGTGATTGTCGGTTAGAGAAACTCCCACAGTATTATATTAATGTATATGTAATTGAGTTTCTATTGTATTTCTTTACTACATTGATTTGTCATCTAATGTTTTAAATGTTTTTTATAACTGCACTATTATTGTTGTTTTACCTTGCATTTGAATTGAGTTATTCATGAGTTGAGTAAAGCTAAGGTAAGTATTCTTTTCAGATTCCTTTCAAGCTTATGTCTTGTTTTAGAATTCCTCTCACATACTCGTACATTCAATGTACTGATTCCATTTGGCCTGCATCATTTTATGATGCAGATACAGGTAACCAGGATCAGTATACAGCATCTCGTTGATCCAGTTGAGCACTCAAAGTCAGTTGGTGAGCCTCCTTGCTTTCCGGAGGATCCCTTTGGTTATGGCTTGTCTTATTGTTTGTTCATTTCAGTTGTTAGGATGATCGGGGGTCTTGTCCCGACATCCCTCTTTGTTTTAGAGGCTTCATAGACAATTAGTAGTTCTTTTGTCTTTACATTATTATTTCTTATGTTAAGACTTGAGTTTCCTTTATGGCCAGCTGAATGTTTTCATTTATACATTCTAAGTTTGAGTTATAAAGTTTCCTTTTTGAGTTGTTTTAATATTGAGTAAAGTCTTCCGCTGAGTAGTAAGCCAGGCCAAGGGTTCGCTTGGGGTCAGCAATGGTTCTCGAGTGCCAGTCCCGCCCAGGGTATAGGCTCGGGGCGTGACAAACTTGGTATCAGAGCACAGATTTTAAGACTCCTAGGGAGTCTATGAAGACGTGTTTTTAGAGTTCTAGTTATCGATGTGAAGCGCGCCACATCTATAATTAGGAGGCTGTGAAATTTAGGAATTCCCTTCACTTCTTTCATACTCATTTCGTGCGATAGAGTTCATCTCTATAAAGTCTATTTCTAACTCTTGCTTGCGGGTGTCTTTCAATCGATCATGCCTCCATGAAGAGCTATCTGAGGTTGTCCTGCTAGAAGGAACGTTGAGGAGCAAGGGGTACCTAATGCACCTGAAGTGCAACCCCAAGGAGAGGTCACCAATGCTGAATTTTGGAAAGCAATCCGAATGCTAAGTCAAGTTGTGACTAACCAGGTTGGGAAAAAAATAGGAGCTCAACAGGAAGAGGCTGATACTTTGAGGATCCGCGAGTTCTTGAGGATGAATCCTCCAAACTTCACTGGTTCAAGCAGTACCTAGGATCCGGAAAAATTTGTTGAGGAACTGAAAAAGGTATTTGAGGTTATGCACATTGTCGATGCTGAACGAGTTGAACTAGCTGCTTATCAACTGAAGAATATTGCTAGGACTTTGTTTTACCAGTGGAAGAAGGGTAGAGTTGAGGGAGAACTACATGCGAGTTGGGCTTGTTCTGTGGATGACTTCTTGAGGCGTTTGTTTTCCCATGAGCTGAGAGAAGCCAGGGTACGAGAATTTCTTACCCTTAAGCAAGATTCGCTAAGTGTTCATGAGTATGGTTTAAAGTTCACCCAATTGTCCCGATATTCTCCGAAGATGGTTGCGGATATGTGGAGCAGGATGAGTCTTTTTATTGCTAGATTGTCCCATCTATCAAGCAAAGAGGGCAAGACAACTATGCTAATTGGGGACATGGGTATAGCAAGGTTGATGGTTTATGTGCAGCAGGTTGAGGAGGAGAAGTTGAGGGATAGAGAAGAGTTTAGAAACAAGAAGGCTAAGACAGGGAGTGAGTTCGGACAGCAAAGGAATAATATGAACCGTTCATCCTTTCAGCAAAATCAAAAGGGACCTGCTCCATCATCTGCTAGTGCACTTGCACCCAGAAACAAAGGTGAGTATAATGGCCAGAATTCGCAGAACTTCAGAGCTAGACCTGCAGAGTCTCAGGATAGTGTGGTACAAGAAGGTAACTGTGCTCCTGCATATGCTAAGTGTGTAGGAACCACCCAGGTAAGTGTCGCGATGTCTCCACAGGTTGTTTCAAGTGTGGACAAGAGGGTCACTTCATGAAAGAGTATCCTAAGAACCGGCAAGCTAATGGGAATCAGGGCATTAGGGCCCAATCTTCATCAGTTTCTCTACCAGACAGGGCTGTACCTAGAGGAGCTACTTCTGGTACTGGAGGAGGAGAAAACCACCTTTATGCGATCACTAGTTGTCAAGAGCAAGAGAACTCTCCAGATGTTGCCACTGGTATGATCAAATTCTTTACTCTTGATGTTTATGATTTGCTAGACCTAGGAGCGAGTTTATCTTTTGTAACTCCTTATGTTGCAATGAATTTTGAGGTTCTTCCTGAGAAACTTTGTGAACTTTTTTGTGTTTATATACTTGTTGGGGAGTCTATTCTAGCTGAGCGAGTATATCGTGATTGTGTCATTCCATCAATCACAAGAGCACTATGGTTGATTTAGTTGAGTTAGCGATGGTAGATTTTGATGTCATTCTAGGTATGGACTGGCTTCACACCTGTTATGCAATTGATTGTAGAACTCGAGTTGTTAGGTTCCAAATTCCTAATGAGCTAGTTATAGAGTGGAGTAGTAGTTCAACAGTGCCTAAGGGTCATTTCATTTCTTACCTTAAGGCGAGAAAGTTAGTTTCCAAGGGTTGTGTCTATCATTTGGTCCGAGTTAAAGATTTCAGTGTTGAGACATCTCCTATTGAGTCAGTCCATTTGTGAGTGAGTTTCCAGAAGTCTTTCCTAATGATCTACTCAGAGTCCCTCCTGAGAGAGAGATAGACTTCGGTATAGATATTCTTCCCGACACTCGTCCTATATCTATTCCGCCATATAGAATAACACCAACAAAGTTAAAAGAGTTGAAGGAGAAGTTGAAAGATCTCATTGATAAGGGTTTTTTCGACCAAGTGTCTCACCTTAGGGTGCTCCGATCTTATTTGTGAGGAAGAAGGATGGTTCCCTTCGAATGTGTATAGATTACTGCCAGTTGAACAACATTACCATCAAGAATAAGTATCCTCTTTCGAGAATTGATGATCTTTTCGATCAATTTCAGGGTGCTACATGTTTTTCTAAGATAGACCTCAGATCAGGCTACCATTAGTTGAGGGTAAGGGAAAGTGATATTCCAAAGACAGCTTTCAGGACCCGTTATGGTCATTATGAATTTTTGGTCATGTCCTTTGGTTTGACTAATGCACCTGCATGATTCATGGACCTTATGAATAGAGTATTCAAGCCTTATTTAGAAATGTTTGTTATATACTAATCTATTTGAGGAATGAGGAAGAACATGCTAGCCATCTCAGAATAGTTCTCCAAACTCTAAAGGATAAGGAGTTGTATGCTAAGTTCTCAAAATGTGAGCTTTGGATTGAGTATGTGGCATTATTAGGCCACATTATTTTCGGTGATGGAATTAGAGTTGAAACCTAGAAAATAGAGGCAGTGCAGAATTGGCATAGACCCACATCTCCAACTAATGTTACGAGTTTCTTGGGGTTGGCTAGATATTATAGGAGATTCGTCGAGGGGTTCTCATCTATTTCATCCCCTTGGACCAAGTTGACTCAGAAAACAGTGAAGTTCCAATGGTTTGAATCTTGTGAGAAAAGCTTTGAGGAATTGAAAAAGAGATTGACTAGTTTTGACCTTACCAAAAGGTACTCAAGGTTTTGTTGTGTATTGTGATGCGTCTAGAGTTGGATTGGGTTGTGTGTTGATGCAGAAAGGAAAAGTTATAGCTTATTCCTCCAGACAGTTGAAAGTTCATGAGAAGAATTACCCAACCCATGATTTAGAGTTGGCTGCCATAGTATTTGCTTTGAAAAAATGGTGTCACTATCTCTATGGTGTTCATGTAGATGTATTCACTTATCACAAGAGTCTTAAGTATGTGTTTAGTCAGAAATAGCTTAATCTAAGACAGAGAAGGTTGTTAGAGTTACTCAACTATTATGAAATGAGAATTCTCTATCACCCAGGTAAGGCTAATGTTGTTGATGATGCCTTGAGTAGGTTGTCTATGGGTAGTAATGCCTGCTACGCTCAAATTACACCTCCTTACAGAAGCATAAGCGATCGTTATCAAGTACAGAACCCAACTTGTAGGTTGGGGTCGATCCCACGAGGAAAATGGTTTAGACTTTACTTTAACTCACGATTATATTCGATTAGTCAAAGTACTTCCACAAAAACAACAATTAACTAAAAGGGGGGGGGGGTTTGTGAAACGAATTGTAAGAACTCAGTACGCAATCAATAAACAAAAGTCAAGTTCGGTTGTTATCAAGATGAGAAAATTAACTAGGGTTTACGTGTTCACCATAAGCTCATAACGCAGT
>JAJOOO010003243.1:0-18101 GCA_029582685.1 Solanum piurae
GTCGAGGACAAGACTTTACTATTCTAGTTTTATGATAAGGTTCTTGTAATAGACTTAATAGACTTCTTTTGATTGTAAAGGGCCGTGTCCCTAGTATGCTTTCACGTTTATGTCTAAGATGGCTAAGAGACTTAGTATTCCGCTGGTGTACATTTGAATGATGTTTTTAAAAGTGACCTTTGACTCTTATGAGATTTTGTTTAAAAGAGTTTTTAATTCCGCACTATTTTACATATCTAATGTGATGAATGCTAAGGGCTTGTATGAGACCTCCGAGAGGTCGAATACGCATGTCACGACTTGGGGATGCTCTCGGGTCGTGACAGTGCTCATCCGTGAGTTGAGGCGGGGTACTTAGTAATAATCTCTTGAGATGGATGCTCATCCGTGAGTTGAGGCAGGGTGTCTAGTAGAAATCTCCCAATCCCATAACTATGTGCCCACATAGGTCTAGCTAGTGGATCCACTTAAGGCTAAACAAACGATGGTCCTACCTTAGGCAAGTAGGAATCCCTTTATCCGGTGAGAGTGACACCGGGATTCCATGTCAAGCTCACATAGTCTATGTCGGTTAAGGCTTACCCCCACAAAGAATGTTAATGAACTATGGTTTCTTAAGGATGTACTACTAAGTGTGGGTGGTGGTATGGGACACCATTTATGCATTGCACAGGTAGGCATTTGAGAGGAGTCATGGAGTGTTCCTTATAATGTTAATGTAATGAATGGACTCTTATGATCATGTTAATGAAGAATGTTGATCTTATGTTTTAATGAATGAAGGTGTTCTTAATGAAGTTAGTGAATGAGTGACCTAGATGCTTAATGGGTAATGTAAGAATGCATGTTGTACGTGGATTGTATATGTATCATGAGTTACTTCCTTGTTATGACTTGTTGAGTATGAATGTACCTAGTCTATGGTGACTTCAAAGGAGCACTTAGTGTGAGTAGTAGTATGGGATGCTACTTGCACATTGCACAAGTGTGACTTAGAGTTATCTTAGGTGATGGTCCCTGTGTGATAATTATGTCTTATGTAATGTTGTGTCTCTTATGTGTGACTATTGTGTAAGGATGGAAAGGTTGTATGATGAGTTTACCTTTGATGACCTTAGGGTGATGCTTTGGTGTGGATGGTGGTATGGGAAGCTATCCATACATTGCACAAAGTGTTGCCTAAGGGTTACTTGAGGTGAAGGGTTAAAGGTAAAGTAATGGTTTACATGTGAAGTATGTTCTAATGTGAATAATGACTTGTATGTTGGTTACGATTGAGTATTATGACTCTTATACTTGTATCTCATGAAGTTTTACCAAAATGGCATAAAAGCATGACTTTCAATCAAATGTCCTTTTTAAGCATGTTTTTGCATGACTATCATACTTAGTACTTAAGTGTGCTAACCCATTCTTCTTCTATGTTTCACTACAAGTGTATGTTGCGGTTATTGAGTATCTCTCTAGTTGGAGCTTGGACTAGACTTCTTCCAAGACATCTTTTGGTATGTTCTCGTAGTTCGAGGACAAGGACTTTTAATGTTTCTAGTTCCTTTATGTTCTAAGACTATGTTAAGACTTCGATTGTAAAGGGTCGTGACCCTATCTTGTTTAAAGTTTTGTCTAAGATGGCCATGTGAGACTTTAGTATTTTGCTGCTTTAAAAATGAGTTTTCAATTGTTGGTTTTATTAAGAAAAGTTTTAATTCCGCACTATTTTTATTACCTATGCGATGAATGAATGCTATGAGGCTTGTATAAGACCCCTTCGGGGTCAAGTACGCTGTGTTACGACTAGGGGGTGCTCTCGGGTCGTGACACAAATCTTCCGAAATCCTTTTGGGATGAAGTAGTCAACACTGCCTGCTATGTGACCAACCGTTGCTTGATCATGTCCTTGCTGAACAAGACACCTTATGAGCTGCTCTATAACAGAAAGCCCAAGCTGAACTATCTAAGAGGTTTTGGTTGCAAGTGTTTTGTACTTAACAATGGCAATGATGATCTAGGAAAATTCGATCCTAGAAGCGACGAATGAGTATTTGTAGGATACTCATCCTCCAGCAAGGCCTATAGAGTCTACAACAAAAGAACCTTGTGCATTGAGGAAAGCATTCATATGATCTTTGATGAAGCTGGTGCCTTGTCAGACTTAAATCACATAGACGAGAATGAACTGGAAGAACTCCTTCAGATTTAGAGAGATGAAGTGAATGAATCTCTGACTGAAAATGCTCAAGATCCAGGAGATGCTGATCAGGAGTCAACAGAAGAAATAAAACAAGATGATGAGCTTGGAGAGGGACCTGGTACCTCTGTGAATGCAGATCCAAATGATGCATTTCAACCTGGAGAAAATGTTCCTGAGGAAGAAGAAGAAGAACAAATAGATCAACCTCAACCTCTTAATGCTCAGTCTAGGTGGAAACACCGGTCATCTCATCCGCTTGACAATCTTATTTCTCCTTTGAATTCTGGGATGCAGACCAGATCCAAAGTAAGAAACTTGGTTGCATTTTCAGCCTTCATATCCAGCATTGAGCCAAAGAATATCAAAGAGGCCTTGATGGATGCTGACTGGGTAAATTCCATGCAAGAGGAACTCCATCAATTTGAGCGGAGCAGAGTATGGAACCTAGTTCCTAGACCTGCTGACAGAACTATTAATGGGACCAGGTGGGTGTTTAGAAACAAGCTTGATGAAAATGGTATTATCACAAGGAACAAATCAAGGTTGGTGGTTCAAGGCTATAATCAAGAAGAAGGCATTAACTATGATGAAACATTTGCTCTGGTTGCCAGAATGGAGGCCATCAGAATTCTCATTGCCTTTGCAGCCTATATGGAATTCAAGTTGTTCCAATTGGACGTCAAAAGTGCATTCCTAAATGGTGACCTGAAGGAAGAAGTGTACGTAAAACAACCACCTGGGTTCGAAGATATTGACCTCCCAAATCATGTGTTCAAGTTGGAAAAGACTCTTTATGGACTGAAATAGGCTCCTAGGACTTGGTATGAAATGTTGTCCACCTTTCTGCTGAAAAATGATTTCAAGAGGGGCAAGATTGACAATACCTTGTTCCGAAAGACTAGAGGGAGAGAGCTTATTATCATACAAGTGTATGTGGATGACATCATCTTTGGTGCCACATCCGAGTAGCTATGTGAAGAATTTTCCACTCTAATGGGAAATAAATTCGAAATGAGCATGATGGGAGAGCTGACCTTTTTCTTGGGTCTACAGATCAAGCAAACTCCTAATGGGACTTCAATCTGTCAAGAAAAATATATCAATGAATTGCTAAAAAAATTTCACATGACTGATTCAAAGCCCATTGACACCCCCCATTGGCACAAAATTCAAAATTGGGAGCTGACGATTCTGCTGAGGAATTATCGGATCGTTGTTGTATCTAACCACAAGTAGACCTGACAAAGTTTTCAGTGTAGGCATGTGTGCAAGATTTCAAGCATGTCTCAGAGAGTCACACCTGAAGGCTGCCAAGATTATTTTGAGGTATCTGAAAGGGACAGGGGACCTGGTCCTCTTCTATCCAGCTGGAGATTCTTTTGAATTAGTGGGGTATGCAGATGCAGATTTTGTAGATTATCAGGAAAACAGGAAAAACACTTCCGAAATGGCTCACTTTCTAGGTTCCTCACTCATCTCATGGAGAACTAAGAAACAGAATTATGTGGCTCTCTCCACAGCTGAGGCAGAATATGTGGCTGATGTTTCTTATTGTGCTCAGCTACTTTGGATAAAACAACAGCTGAAGGATTTTTGAGTTCTCACTCACTATCCCTCTTTTATTTGACAATACAAGTGTTGTCAATATGGGGAAAAATCCAGTCCAACACAAGAGAACCAAGCATATTGATGTCCGGCATCACTTCCTAAGGGATAATGTTGAAAATGGGACTATTTGTATGCAATACTGTAGAACTGAGGATCAAATCGATGATATCTTTACCAAGGCACTGAGCAAAGATCAATTCGTGACTAACAGGCTGAAGCTAGGGATGTTGAAGTTGTACTGGGCTGACCTTTCTTAGGCATCCAACCCTCAATGGCTATGATCTGCAGGGCAGGTATCCTTGTTAATTGTAATGCATTGCATGCTAGACCAATCTCGTACCTCTATTTTCAGGTATACACTAGTGGAAACTGAAGAAGTTAGGAAAGCTCTCAACCATTCAGAAGTTGATTTTCTCTCTGCATTCAGATAGGGACCTGGTCCTGTCTAAAAGTTAGTATTCTCTTCATTGATTTTGAAACTGTCATTGAGAACCGTTGAGACCTCCACGTGTCAGTCATCAGTCACTCTGACCGTTTTGTCCCATCGCTTTAAGTTCAAGCCTCGCGTCTTTCAGGGACCTGACACATCCTTTCAACTCTTTTTATATCTTTTCCCACCAGCCCTTTACTAAATCATTTCAAATTCATCCTTTGCCTTTTTTTTACCGAAACCCCAAGTTTTCTTCTTCAAGTCTTCTTCTCTTTTATTCTTCTCATCATTGTCTCAATCGTCTCTCCTCCTAGGAATGTACTAGGTACTCCAAATTAAATAGACCCATTAGATTTTTACTTGTCTCCTGAAGTCCCCTCTCCAATGAAATCGTTAACCTCTCTTCCGATGGAAGTTACTAAAACAAGTTGTCTTACTCCCTTGTCTCTTATCGACCTTAATAATCCCGCACCTTCTTGCCAACCTGGTCCCCATTTGTCGATGTTGTTCGATTGTTTGTTTCAGGGTGATCTCCCTGAGCACGTATTCTGAATCGAATATCTTTGCTGCTAGTGAGAACATGGTTATAGAGAGTCTGACACAGATGAGAGAAAGGCTGAGAAATGATGAAGGTAGTGGCTTTGGTGAAGTCTCTCTTGAAAACACAGAACCAATTTTGGATAGAACACCAGAAGTTGGAATTCCTCCTGCTAGTGACTCAAACGACACTGATGAGGACAACAATCCACTCAGATGGGAAGTTCAGAAGAGAATGGTGCATGTTACTGCGAAAGAAAAGGAAAAGGTTGTCGAAAAAACTCCTAAAAGGAAACCTTTCACCAGAGAAACCAATAAGAAATTTATGGGGATGCCATGAAGTCAAGCAAAGCAACTACTGAAGAAAACAGAAGAAGGAAAAAGGCATGTAATTTGGAGATTGATATACCTGGTAAGGGATTGGTGGTGGTCCGAAATGAACTTTCAGAGAATGATACTGAATCAGAAGATATTCCACTGGCTAAGATACAAAGGCGAAGAGAGGAATAATAAAAAGTAAAAGGGAAGGGAAAATCTAGCGACCTCTCTGTACAAAGGGTTGCTGCTGCAAAAGGGGAGAAGGTTAAGGAAATACCTAAGAAGAAGGTGAAGGAAAAATCAAAGGGAAAAGTGGAGGCTATGCCTGTTGCTCAGAACACACCAGAACAGGAATCTGGTACCAAGAGAAAGCGAAATGGAAAGGAGGACACCAAACAGGATATTGTTAACAATCTGCGTGTACAGAAGGTCTAGGGTGGAAGAGTTTTTGACCCCACGATCCTCAAGAAACCTGGTATGAACTCATTGGCGGATCTAGTGGAGATTCAATCATGGACTCACCTGTTCATGACCAAATCTCCTATAATGTATGAAGACCAAGGGAGTTCTATTACAATGTGGAGTTCAATGAGGATGGAAGCCTTCATACTTTGGTGGGAGATAAAAGGATACATCTAAACGAGGAGTTATTGGGAAAAATTCTAGAGGTACCTAGAGAAGGGATCATATCCGTAGTTGGAAAACTCTGCACTAAGCACTTTGCAAATGAGTGCTCTAAACTTCCAGACATGCATCGTGCAAGTATTCAGAAGAAACTCATGAAAGGAGAATACCAATTGTTGTTTGAGTTTGTGAACAAGGTGGTTCTCCCTCGTTCTGAGAAGCGTACAGTTGCCAATTCAGCAGATTTATTCCTAATGAAATCACTCTGCATGTTCGACCCACTGAATCTGCTAGCACTCATGTTGGAACATATGCACAAAATGGTGATAGATCGTAAAGGCAAGTACGGAATGGGATATGGATACTTTCTCACAAAAGTGTTCGACCATCTAAAAGTCTCAGTGGGACCATGTACTGTTGGCACAGTTAAACAATCTATCTCTCTTAGTACCTTGGTCGAGTATGAGTGCATAGAGGGTCAAACAGGACAACTGAGTAAAATGTCTCAGTTAGTCGCTGAACGAGATCAACTCAAGCGTGAACTGGAGGAAATGGTGGCACTCGTGGGGAAGAAAGATATTGAAATGGCACTATTGCAAGCACAACTAGCCAAAGCTCAGTCTGAGAGACCTGGTACTGAAGAGGCCAAGGAGTTACGTCTGAAAAATGATGCCCTTCTGACTCAAACCGCTAAACTTCAAGAGAGGTTGATCAAAGCTCATGACTCTTCCAATGACCGACTTACCTTTGTCATCAAATCTCTCACCCATCAGCCTCCCTCTTCCTAATTCCCTCCATCTGTTGTCCTTGCCTGTCTTTTTTTTTGGGCAGTGTCCCAAGTTCTCTTTAGCAGTTTATTGTCAATGTATTGAATGCTTACTCTGTGTAATAAAAAAAGGACTTCTGTTTTGTTGTGATGTCTTCTTGTCCAAAAAATTTTCTACGATGTGTTGCTAAAGGCAATGGTCTTTCTATGCATGCTTACTTTTAATCTTGGTTTACTGTCTCTCTTTTTTATGATGTCAAAAGGGGGAATACTTGGGTGCTTAGACAAGGGGAAGTGTAGGGAGAAGTGGAGAAGGAAGAAGACATGGTGGCATTACAAGGGAAGTACATGAAAGCATTATGAGTTAGTCATCATCAAAAAAGGGGAAAATGGCTTTTGCAGTTTTGATGATTTGACAAACAGAGGGACCTTGTAAGGGGACCTGATCCTTGACATCCTTATTTGTACAATTGAC
This sequence comes from Solanum piurae, assembly GCA_029582685.1. Classification (NCBI taxonomy): domain Eukaryota; kingdom Viridiplantae; phylum Streptophyta; class Magnoliopsida; order Solanales; family Solanaceae; genus Solanum; species Solanum piurae. The sequence goes on from JAJOOO010003243.1 coordinate 6,950, forward strand.
AGCTGGAAAAAGTACACAAGTTTGGTGAGGTTGGTGTATGGTCTCCGAGTGTGGCAGAAACCTCTGCCAATGGCATGGTCTTAAAGGTTGTGTCTATTATCATTAAGTATATTCTTCAATAGACACAACCTCAGTTTTTGCATCCTGAAAATCTCTCAAGAACAAAAAGCAAAAACCACTTCTTTCAAGAAGTACTCACCTGAAGAGCAACACGGACCAGATAGAGCAGCTTGCGTCTTAGTTGTCTTAGGGTTTTACTTCCGAGCTTATGTTGTAAATCTAATCCTGAGCTATAAAGGAATTAGATTTTTTGTTTGTCAGTTTGAAGTCTAAATCAGTTGAGTTTAACTGGTTTATTGGGCAACATTATTTGTTGCTTAGTCAAATCCTAAGTCATCTAGTGTTAGGTGGGTTAGTGGGCAACCGTGTGTTGCTTAGTGAATTCTAAGTTACTCAGTGTTGAATAACTTAGTGGGCAATAGAGATATTGCTTAGTTTCTCTATTTGTAGTGGGGTTACTACATTTAGGGGGGAAGGGATTTAGAGGTAAATTCCTAGGTTGCAAGATGTTGTAATCTTAATCGTTGCTCTATTTGGAAGAAGTGGAGTTTGGTTTGAAAAGCCTGTGAGGACAGGTTGTGGTTTCAACGCCCTTGGAGTAAGGGGGTTTCCACGTAAAGTGCTTGTGTTGCTTTACTTATATTGCTTCTTATCTTGTTGTTTTTACCTTGTCAAGGGACCTGGTCCATTGACTCTTAGTGGACGCATATATTCTAACACATTCTATTTTATTATAGATATTTGTTATTGTTATCGATAAAATAATACTTTCTTATTTTCTAGGATTGTGCTAAATATTATACCCTAGGAATGCTTATCTATTCAAATTATGTATTGATTAATTTAGGAATGTAAAAGGCTTTATGTTAAGCTAATAATAATGAGGATAAAGAAAATTCAAATTGTAAGCATGTAATTAACATTAATTAAATAAGAAAACAACAAACGTGACTTTTATGACTTATTGTGTTGTAGTTGAATTAAGATAGGAGTCCTATTTTAAATGAGTCTGAATAGTGTTAAGACTATGTTATAGATCTAATTTATTTAAATTTATTTAGAGAGAAAAGACATAAAATGACAACTGAAGTTGTCCCGATTTTTATTTAAAAATACTTTAACTATGCAAATGTTCTATTACCCTCCTAAACAATTTTAAACTTATATTATCACACACCAATCACTATGTGACACATGCTAATTTAAGAGAAAAGACATAAAGTCACCACTGAAGTTGTCCCGTATTTTCATAAAGACACCTTAACTTTGGAAGTGTCCTATCACCCCACAAAACTTTTTGATATCTTCGTAAATGAGCCATTTTGACTCATTCCCTCGTCTAGGTTGTCACGCGTGATGCTCATTCTTTTCAACGCGTTCAGCCCGACCCGATTCTTTACTAAAGTAGAAAAATCTTTTTTTCTTTGTTATTTCTCAGATTTCAAAATTCTTCACATTTTCTTGTCTCTCTATCAAGGAACTCGAGAACAAGAGGAAGGAGAGAGTGCAGGTAGCATACGAGAGGAGAAAGCAGTTGGCAAAACTTAGAGTTAAGGCTGAGAAAGCTACTGAGGAGAAGCTTGGACCTCAACTCGCCATTATTGCTCCAATCACGAATTGAATTGGGACATAGTTATTTCGAAGTTCAATTTTATTGAAGATCGATAAATCATCTTAATCTCAACCTTTTTCTTAGTTACATTGTCCTCCTAAGTTGTGTATTTTTAGTTTAGCATTGTTTGAGAAGACTCTCAGACTTTTATCCTTCATTATTTTTGGTAATGAAATTGAATCTGATGCTTTTGGTGATACACAAAAAAAACCCTTTCTACTTGAAATTAAAAGAGAAAACGAATTCCTACCTTATTGCGTTTGGGGAAGATGATGCATTCGTCAAAAAGAGAGTACCAACGTTGATCTTGTTTTGAAAAAAGAAGAAGATGAAATCATGAAGAGAGGGCTACCAATGGCTATTTTGAGTTTAAATTGGGAAAATGTACAAGTACCCCCCTACTAAACTAAGGTCCTATTACCCCCCTGAACCCATGTTTTTATAATTTTGTGCACCTTTTTGGCTTACGTGGCATCCAAATATCTCCCATGCGCCTCAATTGTGTGGAGTCATGGAGTGTGTCACGTAAGACAAAAGGTGTACAAAATTACAAAAAAAATAAGTCCGGACCTTAGTTTAGTTAAAGTGTGTCTCTGGGATTTCGGTCATAGTCTAAGTGGGTACTTGTGCCTTATCCCAGTTTAAATTTGGGGAAGATGATGTAAATTAATTAAATAATTAATAATAAAGAAATAAAGCGACACGTGACACTTTTAAACTGGTTAATGGCAGTGAAAATATTGCATCACGCGCCTCATGTGCGTGGTCACAACCCAGGGGAGGGAATGGGTCAAAATGACTCATTTAAAAAGATATTAAAAAGTTTTATGGGGTGATGAGACACTTCCAAAGTTAAGGTGTCTTTATGAAAATACGAGACAACTTCAGTGGTTTCTTTATGTCTTTTCTCTTAATTTAATTTGAAATATAATTTTTTTTAATTTTAAGTTTCTCTCTCTCTCTCTCTCTCTCTTTCTCTCTCTTACTATTTAACTTATTTTAATTTTATTACTTTAATTTTAAATTTTACTTCATCTTCCTCCCTCACTTTCAAGCTACCCCCTCCCTCCATTTCCTTTCTTTCTTTCTTCTACTTCACCTCACACCCTCACCCCACCCCACACGTCAAGTTGAGCTCCTCCTTCATTTTCTTTCTTTTCTTTTTCTTCTTATTCTTCTTCTTCTTCTTCTTCTTCAGTCATCCTTTCTTTCAGTGATTTAAAAAAAAAAGAATCATACTATTTTCTAGACTTTGTTGAGTTATTATAACAAAACTAACTAATTATTTTTCTAAGAAAACTAAAATATTTTAAGATATCATTAATTAATTTATCTCCTTTTCATATAATTTCAAAATTAGAAATGTCAATTTTCAAAGATTCAATGAATTTCTCGAAAATTGAAAAAGCTTAATTAAAATTCGGATAAAAAAAACTAAATGATACCTACTAATTGTCTTGAAATCTAATGAGTTTATCAAATTGTTCGTAATGTAAAAAAATATTTAGATATAACTTTAAATTGAAGAGAGTTAAACTAATTGTAGTAAAAAAAAGGGAGGTGAAATTGTGGTAAAAAGTGACATAAAAGTGAGAAGTTTCAATAGAGATGACAATGAGTTTTTGAAGAAGAAGGAAGAAAGAAAAAGAAAAAGAAAAAATAATAAGGAAAAAGAAGTTAAAACAATAAGAAAAACAATAAATATATTTTATAGCAAAATATTTGTAAAAATAAAATTATGTTCTTTATTTTAGTTTGTTCACGCTCTTTAAGAGAGTGCATACACCCTCTATGTCAGGTAGACAAAAAATGATGTAATAATATCAATTCAGGATTGTTTAGGGGGTAATAGGACGCATGCATAGTTAAGGTGTCTTTCTGAAATTTGGGACAACTTCAAGTGTCACTTTATGTCGTTTCTCTTATTTAGACCCATTAAGAGGATTATAAAGAAATAAAACAAACTTAATGAGCTGAATCTGAATAATTAAGATCGAGACTCTAAAAACAAACACATTTAATAAGATAAATTTGACTGATTAAGATTCAGCTCACAATTAAAAGCATACAAATGAAACCTTAGGCTAAAATGGACTAAAAATGGGTTATAACCATTAATCAACCCACCTCCGCCCAATTCTGACTAACTCTTAATTATTTTATTTGTTCTTTAGAAATTTTTAGTATCCAATATGTGTATTTTTCTTTTTAATTATGACTATATGTAACATATCCAATAATAAAGATTGTCTTCTTCAAAATATTTTACCCAGATTTCTTATGAAACAATTTGGGCTACATATATCAACCTAATTCATTTAGGAAAAAACTACATAATTAAACATACTTCATACAATATATACTATTATTACCTATATTTTCAAGATATTTAGTCTCTTACAACTAATTAAGAGTTCCCTATCATATATTGAAGAAGATGCACTTAGATACATGTATTTTTGCTACTCGATACACTAAAATAGAGAGAGAGATGGGTGTGATTCACATGTATCTAAGATACCAGATACATAGGAGAGTGGCGAGCGAGATGGGAGAGAGACGAGGAAGGTGAGCGAGATTAGTTATGTATCTCATATACATGTGAATTCACTTGGATACAATGTATCTAGAATAAATTACACCTAATTTTGACCTCATGTATCCCGAGATACATGTATCTGGATGCATCTAACCATATCTGGACACATCAAAATCTTGTAAGACACGTAATATTGCAAACTAGAGTGTATCTAAGTAGTTATCTTCTTAACAAGTGATATTTATGTAAGTTCTCCAATCTTCTATGAGATTAATGAGTTAAGCTAATAAATGGGCGGATCAATAACTAGCCCAAACTTAAGATGGGTTATGTTTTCATGGTCCAGTTTTACCACCTCTAACAACACTTAATCCCATAGGCTGCCCTTCAAATGATAGGCTGACTAATAGTTGAAATTTTTTCTATCTAAGAAAACATGACTACTATATCTTCACAACCTAGTGATACTTTTAATAAATTACAAAACACAACAACCATTACCATTTTATAGCAAACATCTCCTCTTTCTCTATCTTTATCGCTCGCCTCTCTCCTCCCCTCTACTCTCTCTCACAATAATTTTTTATCTCCAACGTTTGATTGCAAAAACTATTGTGTTATACATAATTTTGGTTATCTTGATTCTGGTCAACGACTAGTTTCTGTAAAACGAAGACTTGAATTCTAAGGAGAACGATGTAATCAACAATTTCATTAAACAACTGATCATCTTTGATTTCATCATTGTTGGCTGAGATTAGTTTCTTGAGAGGCCACAATTTTCATAATCAGAGGGAATGAATGCATGGAAAAAAAAAGAAGATACTTGTATCAGTTATATTTCTATAGTGCAAATGAATACAAATAATAGAAGAGTGAATTATTACAAATTATACAACATGTATGTATTAGCTTGTATGTATCAATATGTATTCACCCGATACAATATGTATCTAACATCTCTCATCTCTTTTGAAACAGAGATACAACTAGTATTAACCTTTATGTATCACCATCTATCATCGAATACAATATATTTCATACTGCATGTATCAACTTGCATAAGATTATATCAATGGTCTACTTCAAAATTGAGAGAGATGTATCAAAATGTATCAGATGAAATAATGAGGGAGAGATGTATAAGATGCAATCCCAACAAATTATACATGTATCAGACTGTATTAATGATTTTTAAGGCTTCTATCTTTGTGTATCAATGAAAAATTGATACAGTACGTATCAATTGTTATCAGGTCGATATATACATTATCAAGTCCTCCATTGATATAATTGTATGTCTCTACAGTGGAGTCTCACTATTGAATACAAACTTGAAGGATAAATAATAGAGTGATATAATCTATGAAGAGGAAGATAGAGGCAAAACAAAGTGAGAGAGAGGGAGAGGGAAAGGGAAAGGGAAAGGGAGAGAGGGAAGCGACTATAAGAGGGACAGAGAGAGAATGAGAGAAACGAGCCTGAAAGTGTCACTATATTTGATAAATATGAAAAGTATTCTTGGGCCAGGTTATTATATCCCTCATAATATCTCTATTTATGAAATTTTCTCATTATAGTTTTGTCTTTCAAATTTGTTGATTTTGAAGTTGGGCTAGTTTTTAATTTTTACTCTTAAAAACATATGCCGAGCAGTACATAAGTTCTATAAAGGTGCAAGCATAACTTTTGGTATGTTATAATGGATTAATATTAATTTATATCTCATAATTCTTTTTCTTTTGCCTTGACGAGACAAAAATTAAAGTTCAACACAAAATAGAGATAAATTACAAATGACCCCTTTAACTGTTCAGTTTAGTGTGACATTGTGAATTATGACACATATATATTTAACTCTAGTTATACTTAATTTTTTCACACACATTTAATAAAAGGAAAGAGATGATTAAAATCTAGTGATTTACTCTTAATACTCTAAATTACGAATTTACTCTTAAAAGGAAAAATGGAATTTATTTGTCACGACACTCGAATTGTACTACACATGCATTACAAAATATTAATGGTAGAAAATCTAAAGAGCATGTATGATAAAACATGCATGTGTACCTTATCCGAAACTTTATAACTGAAAATACACAACAATAGCAAATATTGGAAATAATACAAGTTTATATTTCTTGGGAAACTTCTTTAACCAACAACCATTATGTGAGCCTCATGATGATATACCAAGATGCTCACATTGTCAGAACCATTCAATACCTTTTCAAGATAAGGACAAACTTTAAAAAAATAGATCTAATCTCTGAGTCCTTACCAAGGATTTTTTTAGAGTCGTCTGAATCTATGATAAGATCCTATCATACGCTGGCAATGCAGTTTTGGGGTTTATATTATCTAAATTCTTATTCAACTTGATGCTCAATACTACTCCGAAAACATGAACTGGTGCTCAATAACTTTAAAGTTGTCCCACTTTAGAAAAAAGTGTCCTACTCTGGGGGAATGCTGAAAATCTTTTTCTTTGAGTCTATTCTCACTAATACTTTTTTTAGAACTGATCTTTACTTGCTTTAAAACAAGACTAGGTTTATTTGGAAATCTGACTATATTTCTCAAAGCTGAGAATATGATTTCTTTAAAAATTGACTATGCTTTCTTTATGAAAACATGCCTTTGAGAAAAAATATACTTCCTTGAAATCATACATCCTCGAATGACCATAGCCTGAAAACTCGCTAGCAGTCTCGAAAACTCACTAAGTAGCCTGAAACATGATTTCTAGCAAACTAAGCATGGTCAACTAGATACTCATCTCAAATTCACACAAATCAACATACATTCACATATTCAAGCTCAATCTAAGGCACGAAAAGTCATAGCCTACCTCAAAGCGGACCGCGTGTGCTCCAAATCACTATTCCAGAGTTTTTCCCTTCTCTACATCCTCTGAACGCTGTCGCACTAAATAAAGATGTACTAAAATTGGAGTCAAAAGAGAAAATGTAGGATCCACGCCAGAAAAACTGAAATTGACTTCCTCAAAAGGTCCTATTTAGCTCACCAAATTTGCATCTCAAAATCGACAGAATTCGAGGCTCAAAACAACCCAAAAAAAAGACATGCATAAAATACCATTAAAACCAAATAAAGAGAGATAGGAATCCCCCTTGGGGTGCAATTTACCTCAGACAAAAAGGTCTCTGACAATCGCCAAACACACCACTACGCATCCACAAAGTTTTCAAACGTCCATTACTTTGAATCAACCAAATCAGAGCTCTAATGATTGAGTAATTTCGAAATGAAATTTCAAGAAATAGCTGAAATACGTCTGGTCTTATTTATAAAGAACATATGAAAATACAAATTACGAACGTAGCCAGGAAAGCCCGCGATCAAGAGGGCAATATGTCTTGGCCTTCGTGAATGTGGAGGGGCTCCCGCAATCGCAAAAGGCAAAAGACAAGGGGATCGTGAACACATCGTGGATCAGAGCCCGCAAACGCTAAAGGCAAATGACCCAAGCCTTCGTGAACACGGCCTAGCCCACACGATCGTGGAGGCCATCTGACTTGGCCTTTGCAAACGCGGAGAAGGGCACTGAGGCCTATACCAGCGGATGCACATTAGCTAGTTTGGCCAAGTTCCTAAATCTTTGATGGGGTGCTTAAGATTCGTTCGGAATTCGTGCGTGCAAACAAAATATGTTACCCCACTAAATTTTACATTTCAGAATCAATGGAGAAGTCTAAACTTTCAACCGAGGTCCTTTTGATAAAAAGAGGATCCCACACCCAAGCTCCATTTTAAGTCATATTCTACGATGGGACTTAGAATTAGCCTGGAAGCCTTGGGATATACACAAAGGGTCATTCTAGAACAAATTCGACATAGCTATAGGAACTCTTAGAATTTTATTTTGAGGTCGTCTTCCTAACTTTTGACCGAAGTCAACCGTTCAAATTTCAAAAGCTCCAAATAACAGAAATTTAAACAAAATCAAACAAACAATGAAATGACCAAGTTGTCAGTCCCATCAAGTCATAAATGACTTCGGGTCTCTATAGAAACGCTCTAAACAACGAAACAAACACATTTACACATAAATGACCTGGAGGGTCATTACAAAAAAATAAATCAAAATCCTCTTATTCTACCACCACCCTACCCTTACGCTTACCCACGCGTCTTTTTTATCTTCACACACACACCCGTCTTCTTCTTCTTCTTGATTTTTTAACTGTTCATTATTTTCATACTCGATTTCCATCCACCACACCCCATCTCCACCAGAATCCTCTCCCCCTCAAATCATCATATCCTATTTTAATGCTTATCCAATTTCAGCATCTCCATTGTATTCAACGGCTTTGTTGGTGATTGATAAAATTAATGATTGAGTTTAAAAAATAAAATATAATGATGAATTTGTTGGTGATGGGTTGAAATAAGTGGAAATTGAAGGTGGTGAAGAAGAAAAAATTGATATTGACAATGGTAGTGGTGATACTTGGTGGTGGATTTGTACCTTTTGATGATGATGATGTGATTTTAGTGATGAGTTATTTTATGGGTGTTGAATTTGTGGTGAATTTTTATAGTTTTTTTGTGGGGACGATGGTGGATTTGATCGTAGTGGTGCGATATGAAGAGAATATTTTGATTTTTATGGTGAAATATATAGATTTGATACTAATGTGGTGGAAATGATAGAAGCTCTATAGTGATGTTCATTGAAGAAGAAACAATTGAATGACATGATGAATTTTATTCGAAATCTGACATGCATCTGATGTGGTAGTGAGACGACATTTATGTGTGACACAAGTGTGATACACCTCCCATTGTGAGAGTGGTGCTATACATCTAATGGGGTAAATAAATTCACCTTTTAGTAGTACAAGTGTGTAATAGGTTGTCTTGATGGTTTAAGCGTGTAACTGATTTTTTGAGACATGTTTAAGGGGTGAATTTATGCCTTTTTCCAAAAAATATATATTGTATTTAAATGATACCATCAATTATGATTATAACATTATAAATAAAGGCTAGCTATTGTTCCTTTTAATATTTATACTCTTTCTAATTTTGCTACATTTATTTTTAATAATTAAATAACATCAGTATACATGTACAACAATAACTTACTGATTATGAAACTTTTTAGACAAAGGGTGTCACAATAGAGAAGTTTCTCTGTATTAATTAAAGGAATCATATTTACTACTCCCTCTTGCCTAAGAATAGTTGTCCTTGATTTGACACACACTTTAAGAAATAATAAATAATAAATATAATATTATTATATTATTCTTTGAATTTATTAAATTTAATGCTTTGATAAATGTGTTAAATGATTAATAATATTAATTAATAGTAAGGATAAAATAGATCGAAAAAATAAATTATCTCTTAATTTCTAAACTGAATAAGTATTATTGGATAATTATATTTAATATAATGAATAACTATTGTTGAACGTACATGGAGTATAAGGAAAGACATAAAGGTGATCGTTGGTGTTACAAATTAAATTAAAAGGTGTAGAAGCAGAATTGACGTATTTGTGAAACATAAAGTTAGTAGTTGCGACTATATATGATTATATTTATATGCTATTCGTTTCTAATGTTTGGGGTGAAGAGAATGCCTTGTATTTTTGAGGTCATCATTTTCCTTTAGACGTCCTTTTCTGATATATTTTCTTCTTTTAACGTCATTTTCTCACAATCTATTTTTTATTTTTTTGCCTTTTCGAGGGACTGTAAGGATATATGCATGCACGTGACCAAGTGAACGGCTCACTGCATGAACCGTGAATGTGACCTAAGATTTTGATATTAATACCAAAACTAAAGGATATTAATTAGTTTCTATTAGCCTCCTACAACCGTATGATTCTACAAAGTATCATCTATTTAGTTTAAATAAATTGGAGATAACAAATAGTAGGAGAAAAAAAAGCAACCATTCAAATTGGGAGTAAAAATATTCATGACTAGATATTTCAAATTGGAACCATAAAAAGAAAAAGGACTACTTGCACCTCTAAACTTCAACAAATAGGAGTCATAAATGTAAATCAAACTACCATGTGCTATCCTTATAAATTAACTTATCCTCTCCAACAGCATTACACCATCAAGTTGAAATTACCTATAACATGTAATTGTTTATATAATAATTTTAAGGTTGAATAAATTCTCCACCCTTAAATTTGTCGGTAAATTTTTATTAAATTCTCGGACTATGGTTTCTTTTGATCAAGCATCTAAAAATATGATCATAAAATATTTTATCAGACACATTCGACTGGTATTTTGGAAAAACTTCTACATGTATACTCAAGTGCTTATTACATGAATAAGTTAACTAACCACTAATCAAAATATGACACCCTTTTAGTTATACACATAAACCTCAACTGAATCAGGTCTAAGGTTTAATTTGTGGCTTATTGAGGCCGATATGTATATATACAAGAAGTGACACTTTTTAAGTGAAATATATAACTTATTGACGTAATGAATGCTTGAAACTATACAAATATATTTTTTGAAAATTGAGACAAAAATACCTAATAAAAATAGTTTATCATATGTTCGTGTGTTTGATCAGAACAAACCTTAATTAGTTACGTTGAACTTTCGAAATGAAATATACGTACAAATTTGAGAGTCCCTCAATATATTTTGTTATTTTAATTGGGTAAGTTAAATATTGTAAAAATTCTTTGCACCAAATTATATAAGGTAGATTCTAATTAATTTGTTCAGTAGTTATATATTTAAAATAGGGTAAGTTAGGATGCTCAAAATTTGAGGGGGTGAGAGGAAATGGAGGGCAAAGGAACCTTATCCTTTGACATAAATAAATCTGGGTCCATTAATTTGTGGACCGTTCCTCGAGCTGTCTTCATCACGTAAGGCCCTCCATTTTGGACATGGAAAAAAAATATTAATTTTGTGTGT
>JAJOOO010003244.1:0-26246 GCA_029582685.1 Solanum piurae
ATATGGGTAATTGAAACTAACGATGATTTGCTGAAACACTGTAGGTAGGCTGGACTTTAAGTGCAATAGTTATCTCTCGAACAACTATTACGGCTCAAGTTATTTCTTTCGAACATCAACAAGCTTAATAAGATAACCAGCCCACAACCTTAATTCATCCACTCTCTCGAGCTAGATGGGTAGGATTGGATTTAAGATTCACCCTCTCGAGCTGAACCCATATTAACCCAATACCCACAAATCATTAATCAAAAGCTTTGGTCCCAAAACCTCTTTCTCAAGCAAGCTAAGAACTCAAAATTAGAATTGCATTAGCAACTACAATTCATAAATTAAAACTCAGCTAATAATTAAACGCACATTAAAACAACAATTTCATCATCAAACAACAATACCCATACGATAATTAGATAAATAAACACATGATCACACCCCAAGAATTGAGGTTTTATCTACACATCATAAAAACAGAGAAACAATTACCAAATGCATTTTCCATGACCTGGGTAAGAGTCTCCAAGCCTTTACAATAATTTCTAAGATTGAAATTCAAAGACCCACTTTCCAAATCTTCCAAAATTATACAATTCCAACTCAAAAATCAAGAGAAAACTCTAAGTCTAGAATGGGAACTCTGGAAAAGAATTGGAAGAGTAGTAGCAGCGAACTCCCAAGGAACTCCTCCAAATTACATTTAAAATCCCATTTATAGTTGCCTAAAATTTGGCCTGAAGAGCCATTGGGTGAGGTAAGTCGGGCTCGCCGAGTGGTTCGGCGATCCACCCTTTGCTCTCGACCATCGCCATTTAGCATTGATTCTTAGCATCCTCAAGATCTGTAACTTTGGGCGATCCATTTTGTCAACGTGGAACTGATTGGTGATTCGTCGACTGCCCATTTCTGCCACCGATTTGGTTTCTTCCCTCAGCGCTAGCACGCTGGAACTTTAGGCGGTTTGAAGAGCCACTCGGTAGTTCGCCGAGTGGTCTTGGCGATCACCAAGTTGCTCTTCTCCACTTCTTCAGCTTGTTCAGTTCCTTTTTGCCTTTTAGTGTCCTTGCTTTGCTTCTTAGTCCATATCTGAAAATCAAGGCTTTAACATCAGTTTCTAGCACAAATTAGGCATTTGAGGACACTAAAACTATCAAAACAAAGCCCTAAATGAGTCCAAATCTCGGACTCATCAACACCCCCAAGTTAAACTTTTTCTTTTCCTCAAGTAAAACTCAAGATCAACAATTCAATAAGGATGTCTACAAATAGTGTTGCATAAGACTCAATATAAATGCACACAACAAGGTTCAAATTACTCATACAATTATCAATTGTGCACTCAAAGATTCATATTGTGACTCACTCAAAGATACTCAAGTTCACAATGCTTGCTTCAAATGCAAGTTCAAATTCAACAAAGGTACTCAAATGCCCTCACAACAAAAATGATTCCATATTCTCACAAAATTTGTCAACAATTTAAAGTCCCAGAATCACATAGAACTCTCACACTCACAAAGATGAACACATGCATGACTTCACCCATAGGTTTTCCCTTATTTTCGAGTCAACATTCGTTTCAGCTTGCTCAAGATCAAAAAGGTCTTTTCAAGGCTTGTAATGGGGATTAGTGTAAAGGTATGGTCATTTAGGCTTAGTGGCTTCTACCTTCATGAAGTATGGTGTGAACCTCACTTTCCTACTTTTCTTTAACATTTCAAACTTGCTCACAATCCACCCCATTATTCAACTTCATTTGAACCACATGATACCCCATTTCTTTTACAATTTTCACTAATTTATTTCACAACATTTTTGGTCTTTTTCCTTTCTTTCTTCTTTTTCATTCCTTTTTATCTTTTCTTCTTCTCTTTTTTTGTTACATGGAGGGGTTCCATCTTTTTCAAACCAATCACACAAGGGGGAATTTCTCACACTTCTTGACTTTCCTTCTCTTTTCACCATACCCCCAACTTAGGCTTTTGTCCAAAGTTAGCTATTTAAACAAATCACAATTCATGAAAGTTATGGGTGAATGGATAAAGAGAGGTCATGATTACTCAAGTTTCTTCCAAGAAAAGGGATAAGGTCAAAAGGTGTCAAGCAAGGTTCACACATCTCACAAGGTTGGCCACAAAAGAGGTATATTGTCAAATTGTTTTTACTCATCAAAATTCTTGCCTAAGATCATTTCAAGTGCTTGCATCACTCAATCAACCGGATCAACGGGACAAATTCTAGGTGTCATCACACACAATGTTCAAAGTAATCTCATCACACAAGGCATTGGTACCAATATCAAACAAGACTCCACACTTTCTAGCTAGCGTGCAATGTTCATCACAAGAGACTCATTCAACAAGCGGCTAGTCACAACGAGATGCTAAAAGTTCACATATTGCCTATATAACTTCGTTTGCCTCATCGTAGCCGTACAATTATTTTGTTCAATTAGGAGCACTATTCAAGTCATCGGTATTGACCACAACCGACACTCAAATTTGCACAAAAATAACCACAATCACACACAAAGAGGTGGCAAAATTAATTTTTTTAAATTAGGTTCAAAACCAATTTCATTCAAAATAATGGGCCACAAGCTAAGAGAGGGACGTAAAAATCATCCTTCATGGCTAAGCTTGGGGTGACGCCTGCATCTTAGTCGCTCCATCTTTCTGGGCATTAATGCCCGGGGTCTCGTTCTCATTGGATCCACTGGAGCCTACCACAAAAATCTCTCTCAAGGAGGCCTGTCTAGCTGTCTCAAACATGGCACCTTCTAGATCAGCCAGGTCCTCATAAATAGCCTCATCTCGCACCTCAAGCTACTCCTCATCTGTCTCGACCTCACACTCAGCAATAGCAACATCAGCCCTAGTATCATCTCCGATGGTAGCTGGAGGTACCTCAGCGCAGGCTGGAACATTAACACTCGGATCATCTGGGATCTCTACCATCCCAAATAGTGAAGTAAACTTTGTGGACTTCAGATGGTCTACATCCTTTCTCAGCCCAATAACATCGGCCTTCAAGGCTGTCAACTCCTCAGAAGCTCTCTGTCCTCCCTCACACATCATTACTCTCATTGTGAGGGCATCAATAAAAGCTTGGAGAGGCGTCAATGCAAAAGTGATAGCTCGCTCGATCATCTAGGGGACCTCGGCCTCTAGCTGGGAAGCACGCACACGGTAGAATAGGCTAGGTGCCCCATCTTGAGAAGCATGGCTTGAGTGAACAGAGGTCTAGAGGTAGAAGTTCCAATAGCAAACCTAGCGGGAGGGGGAGCAGAGGAAGTACTCAGAGTTCTAGAAGGAACGGAGCTAGAGGAACTTGAAGACCCAGAGGCTGGAGTAGGCAAGATTGCCTATGCAGGTATCGTATCAACATCTATCTTCGGGGATGTGTCTATCGGAGCTTCTCTCCTTCTATCATCGTCATCCCGTGTGTACTCGGCCTCTATGCATTAGATGTTGGTGGAAGATGTGGGAGAAACCTCAACATCCCTCTTCTTATCACGAGGAACTCCTGCCCGATGACATAACTCCGTGATCAGTACTGGAGAGAGAAGGGATGTCTGGCGCTGTTTGGCCCTCATGGCCATGTCCTGCTCGATAATCAATCCCAAATCTAGCCACTTCCTGGCTATGATAGACCCAATGCTGGCCGCCTTTGGATGGCGGAGAATGGACTAATTCTGTGATGACATGATTTTGCTGCTGATAAAGCCAAACCAGTACCGAGCTGCTATGTTTAGGTCCTTCTGCTCTATTGGCGGTCCGGCCTCAATCCACCTCGGGGTGGTGTCAGAAATCAAGGGGGCTAGCCAACCCTTTGGGTCATCCATAGTTATCGTAGTGATCATACCCTAGTAATCATGCTCAATGTCTGTAGCCCTCTCAAATACAATATTGATATCATTTCTACTGCATCTGACTTGCTTCCCTCGAACCATCATAGACTCCACCGGTCTGAATGCACCGACCTTCTTCTTCCTTTTGGGTACCAGATCACTGTAGGGTGAGTAGAATTCCCAGACCTAGGTGGGAATGTATGGGCCATGGGGCCTGGTGAAAATCTCAAATCTGTTGAACCTAAGGGTGTCCCACACATTTGGATGCCTATCCACTACACCATCTGTGGACAATTTCTTTTACTCCAAGATGGTCCTCAATCCCTCGACCTTTAACTGGTTGAGTGATCGGGGAGGAGGACTCTGTACAGGTGGTGTTGAGACCACAATCTGTGCTAGAGATGGCATTGAATCTGAAGCAGGAGGGGTCAACTCCAAAATCGTAGATGGATCATAGCGAGCTTTAGAGTGTAACTCCGCTTGTCGGTCCTGTAACAACTGGTCGTCCTCAGGCTCAGAGAATGAAGCCTGAGAATCAAATGAATCTCCCTTACTGCCGGAGTTGTAATCTGGTTTCTCAGCTATGGGCGCTTTTCCCTTTCCCTTACCTCCATTCAGAGGTAACTTCTTGCCCTTTGTGCTGGAAGCAGCTGCTTCATCATTTATCACGATCCCTCGTGCCCACCTTTGGAGAGGCATACCACGATTATCCAAGTTTTTTCTAGCCATTCCTTCAACCCACATAGAAATATGTTAAAAAAATCTCAAGAAAAAAATGCAGAAATTAAGTTGCAGAAAGACTCACCGAACCAATCGGCGAGATCGAGCTCGCCGGAAATACCAGCATGGAAAATTTCTAGAATCAAGACAATTCGGCGATGTTCAGGGCCATACGTCCAATCGCCAACACCAATCGGTGAGCCAAAAGTAGCCCGCCGAAAATTAGAGTGTATTTTAAGGGTTAGGGGTGCAAAAAGGGCGATCAAGAAGAACCTTTTGGTGAGTCGCTGGGTGAACTCAGTGAGCTCAGGCATCTCTCCTAAAGTTACAGAACAAACTCAACCAATATTTGAAATTAAGGGTAATCTGAGGGGGACTTTGGCTAACCGCCGAACCACTCGGCGAGCTCGACGTAGTTCGCCAAACTGCCCAATGTGCCAGTTTTCAACCCCAAACTTCAAAATCAAGCCCACAGACCCTGAATTTAAAATCAAACAAACACACCATTCAATCAACACTAGATCCATACTACGCATGCCATCGGGGTACTCAGACTTCCCCTAATTTTGCTAAAATTGGCCATTTGATGACTATTGCCCTTAAGATTGACGTACGCTCCATCATTAGGCAAATTACGATATTTAACACAATTCGGGGTTACTTATAATTCACCCACTAGACCTAACAAATTTATAATGCAACCCAACAAATTAGAACCGATTTTAACAAACAAGATACGAGAATCTATCAATTTTAAGCACTTCAGCACACATTTCAATTCAATACGGGCAAAACAACACTTAAACACGATTATAACAATTACCCAACACAAATCATCAACAAAATTACCTATTGAATTTGATTTCAACAACAAATTTCAAGTATGGGGTTTGTAAAACCAACCTGTATGCCGAATTTAGAATTTGAATACCTAGGCGGCAAAGTTCCCCAATTTTGAGCATGATTTCACATAAAAAATGGGTGAAACAATAAGATATAAAAGATTTAAAGCTTGAGTGAGAAAGTACGATAGTAAGAAATGACAGAAGGTGAAGGATTTTGAAATTTTAAACCATTTGGCCTTTAAATCCTTTCAGTTCGCAGCACATTCGTGGAGTAAGTCATCCTCACCGAACCAATTGGCGATGCGCCGAGTGGTATTTTACTCGCCGAGTTTTACAGAACTCCCAACAATTTTGGGGTCTCAAACGGCGGACAAGGTCAGGCTCGCCGACCTGTTCGGTGAGTCATCGATTGAGCAAATAGTCGGTCAAGTTTTATAGAGTGCCCCTTGAAGCTTGGTGATTCCAACAGCTGCCCAAATCGGGGATCACCGACCTATTTGGCGTGCCGCCGACTGGACTTTGGGCTTGCCAAACTCCCATTTTCAAACACTCTTCACTTTTCAACCTGCACAATCAACACCCATTATTCAAAATCAAACACTAAAGCATTAAAAACTTGGGTTGCCTCCCAAGAAGCGCCTTATTTAATGTCGTGGCACGACGAGGATACTAAATCTAGCTTATTTTTTGGTGTTTGACATTGTGTCACTAGGCAACCCCCCTTGTTGTGTTAGATTCAAATAAAAAGAAATTTCACCCATTTGGGTCTCCTACTGCTTAATAGAGACCGAGTGAGAGGTCACCGTCTGATTTAGAGTTGAGACATCCTGTTTCATGTCTTTCAAAACTTTGTCTGATCCTTCAACTTTGCCGAGAATGCGTGAGAGCATATCTTCTGTACGGCCACCTTCAGATTCCTTGGGTTTTTGACGCTCATGAGGAGGGACGTACCTGTCCTTGTCCCCTCTTTCTCCTTCCAAGTGGCGTTACGATCACGCCAATCTCTATCACGGTCTCTCCAGCCCTCATCTCTGTTCCAACCTTGATTTCCAGTCGGTCTTGGGTAGTTTACACGATAACCTCCTCCTTGACTGGCTAGGAAGTTCACTTCCTCATTGTACAACACTTTAAATTGAGCTTCATCAGGGTTTACTCCACCAACACTCACAACATTAACACTCTTTTTACCCACACCCATGCCATTTTCGGCTAAGATATCCAGATCGATCATCATTTTAGCCATGTTTTGGTCCCTCTCTTGATCTTTTCGATTTGTTCTTTTGTCATTCTAAACGTGAGAGGAGATACTTGATCTTCACGATTGTGCCATGCCCTAATGATCTTGGTCATGCAATCAAGGAGTTGGGATACTACCTCATAGGGCTGTTGCATTATACAACCAAGATATAGTTGATTAGCCACTCCTTTGTTCACTGAATCGAGACTCCCATAGAAGTGTTGCAGCATCACATTATTTGGAAGTCCACACTGAAGCACCAGCTTCTTAAATCTCAGCCATGTCTCATGGATATGCTCACCTTCCTAGCATTTGAAACCTTGGATGCCATCTCTTAGAGTCATCATCTTCGATGGGGGAAAGAATCTCACTTGGAATGTTGTGGTAAGCTCATCCCAAGAGGTTATGGAATCCCTCAGTAACTCAGCCAAACATTTAGTAGCTTCACCCATCAAGGAGAATGGCAACAACCTGAGGCGAACTGATTCTTGTGATATGTTCTTAAATGAGAATGGACCACACAGATCCACAAAGTTCCTAATATGCTCATGGGGATCCTCATGAGCCAGCCCCTCAAATAATCCTTTAAGTTGTAGGAGTTGAAGCATTGTGCTAGTTATGTGGAAAACAACGTTTCCTTCAGCCAGTGGTCATTAACATCGTTAAGATTTCCAATTTCGTTTTAGTGCCCCACTTGGCAACCATTACTTCCATTTACACTCATCTCTTCCGCTGTTCAACACAAACAACAAAAACACAAAACAAATTAAGTCGTTTAAACTATAACATGAAAAGAACACAATTTAACTTCAATAATAGAATATCAAACAACACCACTCCATGGCAGCGGTTCCATTTTAATTAACATTTCAAGCACACCTCATCCGATTCTAGGTGTAAACAATTGTTAAGCAGTATAAAACCCAATGAAGAGTTGGGGTCGAACCCACAGGGAGTGGTACATGTCTAAAATTCAATTAAGAAGTATAAATGTGTTCTAAATGGTTATATGAATAAAAATTATCGAAAACATACAATTAAATAAAAAAGGGTGACAACTAAGGTCAAATGGGGGGGGGGGGGTATTTGGTTTTGTAATGAACAACTGAAACAATAATGAAAACATGGGAAGAATAACAATATGAAGAGGAATTCTTGGGATGTGATCGAATATAGGCTAATTATGATATATGGGTAATTGAAATCTAACGATGATTTGCTGAAACACTGTGGGTAGGCTGGACTTTAAGTGCAGTAGTTTTCTCTCGAACAACTATTACGGCTAAAGTGATTTCTTTCGAACATCAACAAGCTTAATAATATAACAAACCCACAACCTTAATTTATCCACTCTCTCGAGCTAGATGGGTAGGATTGGATTTAAGATTCACTCTCTCGAGATGAACCCATATTAACCCAATACCCACAAATCATTAGTCAAAAGCTTTGGTCCCAAAACCTCTTTCTCAAGCAAGCTAAGAACTCAAAATTAGAATTGCATTTGCAACTACAATTCATAAATTAAAACTCACCTAATGATTAAACCCACATTAAAACAACAATTTCACCATCAAACAACAATACCCATACAATATTTAGACTAATAAACATATGATCACACCCCAAGAATTGGGATTTTAGCTACAGATCATAAAAAAGAGCAACAGTTAGCAAATGCATTCGCCATGACCTGGATAAGAGTCTCAAAGCCTTTACAATGATTTCTAAGAATGAAATTCAAAGACCCATTTTCCAAAATTATACAATTCCAACTCAAAAATCAAGAGAAAACTCTAAGTCTAGAATGGGAACTTTGGAAAAGAACTGGAAGAGTAGTAGCAGCGAATTCCCAGGGAACTCCTCCAAATTACATTTAAAATCCCATTTATAGTTGCCCAAAATTTGGCCTAAAGAGCCATTAGGCGAGGTAAGTCGGGCTCACCGAGCGGTTAATCGATCCGCCCTTTACTCTCTTCCATCACCATTTTACATTGGTTCTCAGCATCCTCAAGTCCTGTAACTTTGGGTGATCTATTTTGTCATCGTGGAACCGATCGACGATTCACCGACTGCCATTTTTGTAGCCGATTTGGTTTCTTCCCTCAGGGCTGGCACGCTGGAACTTTAGGCGGTCTGAAGAGCCATTCGGTGGTTCGCCGAGTGGTCTTGGCGATCACCAAGATTGATCTTCTCCACTTCTTCAGCTTGTTCAGTTCCTTTTTGCCTGTTAGTGTCCTTGCTTTGCTTCTTAGTCCACATACCTGAAAATCAAGGCTTTAACATCAGTCATTGTATGCGTAACGGTAGCTTCAAGTCATACTTGTGCAATGCATGGATAAGACCCCATAATCTCACCCACACTAAGTACCACCTTAGGCCATCATTACCATCTTTGATCTCATCCTTACCTTATTTCTCATAGACAATGGAACATCCACCTTTAGTCACATATGCATTGGAAGGGCCTTTCAAGCTATAATCCAAACTAAGCATACATCATAAGCATAAGTCATAAGCATATTCATTACATAGCTATCATCGTAACATAAGATGAACATATTATAACTACCCTCAAAGCATACTTGTGCAATGCATAAATAAGACCCCATAATCTCACCCATGCTAAGTAAAGCTTCTTGAGTAACCATAATTTATAATTCATATTCTTGTTGTGGGAATAAGCCTTAACTGACATAGACCATGTGAGCTTACCATAGAATCCAGTGTCTACCCCACACCGAAAAGGGGTTGCTCTACTTGCCTAAAGTAGAACCATACTCTTAGTTTAGGTGGATCCATTACCTATTTAACCTACGGGGGCACGTAGTTTATGGGAAAAGGAGATTGCTACTAGAAACCCAAACTCAACGATGGTAGAAGGTTTCCATCTCATGAGATACATACTTTGGGAACTCGGACTCAACTATGGTAGAAGGAACCCATTTGGAAAGCCGGACTCAACTAGTGTAAAAGCTTTCCTTGGAATCCGGAGTCAACTAGGGTAGAAGCTTCCATATCATATACAATATCCACTTGGTGCTAAGTATTAATTCCCACGGAGTTCATATTAAGTCTTGACTTAAGTTCATAATCATGGAAGAATGTCTTGACACTCAATCCAACATAATTCATACTATAGCTCATTAGATCATGCATGAGAATAAGATTTCACCGTCCATGTCTACAAAAATGTCCTTATCAGCATACACTTTATAATATTGACACACATATGATCATAGTCATATATTGTCGAAACAATATCATAAATTAATAATTTCAAATCATATCGAAATGGCTTCGTACTATTATAAAGAAATAGAGAGAGTATTTAGTATAAGTTTTATTTCTTGTCATTAACCTGTACCTTTTTGATTCCTTTTGCCAAAAATTGACTAGACTCAAATAGACACTCACTGCTCTTGCTCTCTGTTAGTTTGCATGACTGAGGAAAAGCTCTAAAAAAATTACCCAAAACAAGCAAAGAAGAAGCTAGGATTCTCATTTTACCCTTAATGATGCAAATGTTTGTGTACTTGAAGAGTACTATGTAATCCACACTTTTTCTCCTAATTTAAATGTATTGTAAACAATCTGAATGAAATACACACATACTTCTATATTATATGTCAAGACTAATTAAAAATCTGCAGGCATATAGGATTAACACTAATCAATGATAATTCAAAAAGAAATATCATCCTAACTGAAAAATCCCAATTTCATATAAATATGTCATCTATTTTGAAGAATGTTTCATTTTTCTTTGTCAACTTAACTTTTTATTTTGAGGAAATTATTCAAACACGGAACAACAAATTATCACAAAATTCAAAATTTTTAAAATGGGAAGTAAGTGGGGTAGGGGAATTTAATATTTGTTTATGCAACTTGAGCAGAAACATAGGAGTCATGCATACTGATTTTCAAAATTGATATAAGAGGGTTTTCATGGTGATTAAAAAGAGAACCTGTGACTCAATTTCGCCAGGGAGATGATTGGGAAGGCATTATCCATAGATAGATCGGAAAGGAATTTTCCGGAGAGATGATCGAAAAGGAATTCACCGGTGGAGGAGATGATTCTACACTTTAAGAAGGAGGGATACATGGTCAAAACTTATAAGTGGATCCTATACCCTATTTTGGATTCATTTTTATGTTATATTTATTTCTTTTGGGAAAAAAATATCAGTAGAAAGAAATATTTAGTAATTTTTAATTAACTAAAAAGAAGGCACTAAATCAGTAAGGCCTAATTTATTTTCATTAAGATTAAAACGTCTGAACCTGAATGCACTTCATGTTAAATAGTTAAGATATTTTATTTTCTCAACATCTAGATGTATAAAATTAGGAGTTTTTAAAGTTCGAATGGTTGACTTTGGTCAAAACTTTAGGTAAATGACCTAACAATGCAATTATGATGGTTCTATTAGCTTAACAACATCGAGTTTGGTCTGGGTGGACCTTTAGTTTGATTCTCAAGGCATCCAGACTCATTTCGAGCAACCTTGTAGCTTATGGCTAAAATAGACCCTTGGCTTGGGACCCACTTTTTGTCGAGATGACATCTGATGTAAGTTTTGACATCTCCATTGAGTTTTGAATGTCGAATTTATTAGGGTAGTATTAGTTTGTTTGCATGCACGGGTTCCGAACGAATCTCAAGCACACAATCGGGGCAATTTACCAATTCCAACTTGAGCTGGTGCAGCCCTTGCTAGTGGATAACATTTTGTGCATCCTGTTCGTGGGAGTTGAGATACCTTCATTGAGGTCTAAAAAATGGTCCACCGCATTTGCGAGCTCGACTCGACGTTTGTGGAGAATGGGGATGTAACACCTCGGATTTCGAAAAGAATTAAAGAGAGGTTCGTTCAAGTCAACCATTAGTTTCTAGTTTTGGGTCAACTTCAATCGACCATATCTTTTAGCACATAAAGAGTTAGGTGGTACATAACCTTCCAAATTTAAGGTCTTTGAGTCCTCTTTCCAACACCACCAAGTTTGCTTAATTTTGAGCTCAGGGTAAAAACGTTATGCCAATTTGAGTGAGGCCTCTCTATTTAAGAAATCTAGTTCATTTGTAGAAGGGTATTTTTGTCTTTTTTCCCCTAATAAGCCTAGACACATTTTTTCTAACCCAATTAATGGTCTAATAAGATGCTAAACCACCTTTTCACATTCTAAACACTTAGAAAAAATTAGAGAAGAGTTCTAGAGGAGAAAGAGCTAGGTTTTGAGCGTTCGTCAAGATCCCATCAATTTTCTCCAAGAACATTGTTCTTTCCAGGTATGGAAGGATTTTGACAGCGATGGACTTGTTCATCCTAAATCCATAAATCTAATTTACCCATAAAATCGTTGTATCTAAAGGATTATTGCATAGTTCTTGATTTTGGTTCAAATCTTTAACAATGGAGGTTGTGAATTTGTTTGTGTTGTGGATCTTTGGTAAGAGTTATATTTCAAGAAGGTTTGTATGAAATTTTCTATGAATTTGAGTTGGGTTTGAGAATAAAGAAGAGTTTAGGAGGAATTACTCAATTCTAAACTTGTTAGGACCCTATTCTGGCTTGAAAATTTTATCGGATTTCAGGGTGGGGGGATAGGGTGGCGCGCCACTAAGGCGCCAGGATTATTGCTCAGAAGTTTGGGGCTTAGCACCCCACGCCATTAGTGTACCCCAAACTTTGGTTAGTATTTTGGGCCCTGGCTCCCCACGCCAGCAGTGCTCCGGGGTCGCTTGACCTTTTCCTTTTGTGTTTCGTTCCACACGTGTTCCTTTGAGTCGTGACTACATTATCTACTTTATATTTGATCCTAAAGGTTCCATTCATTCTTTAGTGTTCCCTCATATCCTAATCACATATATTAATTTACATTCATAACTAAAGTGAGTTAAGAGGAAAGTTCAAGAGGTCTTTTTAAGTTATTTTGAGAATCTTTTGTAATCAACAATGGTTTTGAACTAAGTTTTTGGGAAGTAACTATGATTAAGAGAAAGATTCATATTTATGATTGAGATAGAATATAAGGGAACTAGGTATTCCCAAATGTTATACTTTTACATTTAAAGAGAGACACTGTGATTTCTAAATGAGTTTAGAGATATTTCAGAGTATTACCTCTTTTAAGAGGATATTTTGAGTAATTACCTCAAATTGAGAGAGATAATGTTTTTCAACATTAAGCATGAGTATATAATTATTGGGAGTAGTATTGAGCACCAATATGGGGGATGAGTTCAGACAACTCACATTCCTCATAAACCATGTATCCAACATGGGTAAAGGATCGTACCTTTTAGATGATTTCTTCTTGCTTTTAAGCATAGCTTAGTTGATCCACTTAGTTGAGGTGTTCTATACCCCGGCAAGTTATATGATAGTTTTGGCAGCGTGGGAGAGACACTGTATCATCACATAGCTCCTAGTGATTGTTGTAGGCTAGAGAATCTCCTAAATAAGAGTAATGAATAACTTATTATATTGTTGTACATGATTGAGTTTATATCTTCTGTTTTATATTGCTTTAAACATTGAATCTCTTGTAATTACTTTTATAGTGGAGTTGAGTTGAAGTGAGTATGTCTTCTAGTCCTTATTAGTTCAGTTATCTGTGATTTTAGTTACCCTTTCATGCTCGTACATTCAATGTACTGATGTCATTTGATCTGCATCTTATTTATGATGCAAATACAGGTGTTTAGGGTCATCAACAAGTGCTTTGTTGATACCATTTGTACTCCAGCAAGATTTGCCGAGCCTCCTTGCTTTCCGGAGGGCTTCACACTAATTTCCTGCATTTGATTAAGTTTTCGAGGGTTTTGTCTTGACATCTATCTTAGTATTGAAAGGCTTGATAGATAGTTAGAGTGGAGGAGTGATAACGCTCAACTACACTTCATCTGATTCTAAGTGTAGGTGGTCTCAATCAAGTATTAATACAACTATGAGTTGGGGTCGATCCCACAGGGAGTGATAAAGTAAAGAATTCAATTACGAAGTGAAAATAGTGTTCTTATCATTTGTAGACGTAGACATTTTCAAAACAATTAAAGTATATGGCAGGGGTTTGACAGTTAATGTCAATTGGGGGGATTAGAGTGAACAATTAACAACTATGAACAAACGAGAGTAATCAAGTAGAGAGGGATCCTTGGAGATGTGATCAATTGAACACCAATTTCGCTATATGGGTGATTATTATTTACTAAAAGTCATTGAACTTCAGAGGGTAGGCTAGGCCTTAGGTGCGATAGCTATTTCTCAATCAACTATCATGAATCAAGCGAGTTCTCTCGAACCTCAACAAGCCCAACAAATATAAACAACCCAAAATCTCAATCAATCTACTTTTTCAAGCTAGATTAGTAGGATTGAATTTAGACCCACTTTCTCAAGCGAAGTCCACAACAACCCAATCACTACAATCATCAATTAATAGCTTTAATCTAAAACCTCTTTTTTCAAGCAAGCTTTGAATGCTAAACTAGAACTGTATTTGCAACTACAAATCATCAATTAAAACGAATGCTAAACTAGAACTGTATTTGCAACTACAAATAATCAATTAAAACTCAACTACTAATTGAACTCAAATCAACAATAAAATCAGTAAATACTAACACCCATAAGCTAATTGAAACATTCAATCACATGATCACATCTCCAAGAATGGGAGTTTTAGCCACACATAATAAAGAGCAAGAAATAGTTACCAACTATGTTTTCCATCAGCTTGGGTAACAATCCACAAGTCTTCAAAAATTCTCAAATTGAGTTCAAAATCAATTAAACCCTAAATCTCTACTTAAAAACTCATAGAACAATGTTAGGGAATCAAAAACCCAGAACTAGACAATGTGGGAACTCTCAAAAACATCAAAAATCATTTTTCTTCTTTTGAAAATTGCATTTATACGTTCCCAAATTTTTAGCTTCAGATCCACTCGGCAAAATAAGTTGGGCTTCGCCAACCTGATCGGCGATCCGCTGAGTGATCCTTTCCATCGCCTTCTAGGCTTGGATTTGCACCTCTTCCTTTCTGTGACTTTAGGTGATAAAAATAGTCATCGCCGATCCGTTCGGCGCTTCACCAAAACATCCATCTCATCGTCGAGTTGGTTTTGTCGATGAGCTGGCCTACTGTAACTTTTGACGAGCTGAAGAGGCATCAACGACTTGCTGAGTGGCTTTGGCGAGCATCAACCTTACTTTTCTTCAGTTTTTTCAGTTTTTTTGCTCCTTTTTGCCCTGTAATATCCTTGCCTTACTCTTTTGCCTTCATTATTGCAAATTAGCATTTTAACATCAGTTTTGGGAATAAAATAGGCATTGAGGACACTAAAACTCTGAATATTAAGCCCTAAAGGAGTTGAAATCCCCGACTCATCAACACCCCCAACTTAAACTTTTGCTTGTCCTCAAGTAAAACACAAGATCAATCAAATCAACAAAGATGTCTACAAATAGTGCTACTCAAGACTCAACATGAATGCACAATAGGTTCAATCTACCCATCTATTGTTCAATTGTGCACTACAAGTTTCAAATTTTGACTAGCCATCATCAAATAGAAATCGAGCTCACAATGCTTGCTTCACATGAAAATTCAAGCTCAACAATAGTACTCAAATGCCTTTACATCAAGAATGATTCCATGCTCATAAAAAGCTCATCAAAATATCAGAATTAAGGAATCAAAAGCAACTCCCACACTCTCAAAGATAAACACATGCATGATTCTACCAATAGGCTTCCCCATATTTTCTAATCAACATGACATTAAGCTCAATCAAGATCACAAAGGTCTTACAAGGATTGTAATGAGGCTGAGGGTAAAGGTATGATCATTTTGGCTTAGTGACTTCTACCTTCATGAAGCATGACCTGCATTTCACTTTTTCTCCTTTTTCTTTCACTCTTTTTGATTTTCACAATCCACCCTATGTTATTTTAAGCATGATTCATTGGAAACCCCAATCCTTTTATCCATTTCACAATCTTTATTGCAATATGTTTTTCTTTTTCAATCTTTTTGTTCTCTTTCTCCTTTTTTTATATATTTGGAGGGGTTCCATCTTTTTCAACACAGTCCATCAAGGACAAATTTTTACAAACTTCTTGACTTTCCTTCTTTTTAACCACACCCCCAACTTAGGCTTTTAGCTACATGAAGGTTTTAGGTGATGGGAAAAAAAGTCAAATGTGTTCATGTTTCATCCAAAGAAAAGGTTAGGCTCAATTGGTGCCAAGTTAGGTTGACACTCTCACAAGGTGGTCACAAAGAGGTATACTAGCAATTTGGTTCACTCTCCACAATTTTTTTCCTAATATCATCTCTATCATTCGCCTACATTAGTCGATTTGACTATCAAGGCAAGTTCTAGGTATTACCAAGAACATATTTCAAAACAATCTCACCACACATGGCATTCAATAAAATCATCAATCAAGATTCTACAATCTTAGCTCGCGTGCAACGATCATCACAAGATTCATTTCAACAATTGGCCAGTCACAATGAGATACTAAGAGTACACAAATGACTTATGCAACTCAAATTTGCCTCATTGGAATTGCACAAACATATCATTCAATCAATATTACTATTCATGTTATCGATATTTGTCACGCCCCAAAGCTACCCCCAGGACGCGGACACGTGACCTAGGGTCACAAATGACCCCAAGCTAACTCTAATCTGGCATATCATAAGCATACTTAAAATAAATATTGTGCGGAAGCATACGACATGAGATAAACTGAAAGTGATGGGAAATACCCATTCTAAGTCTGAATATATAATCTGAGAGTTTAACGACAGATGAAATACCAAACTCCAAGCTAACACTGAATCTAAATATGTCTGAAATAAAGCCTCTAACTGACTAGAGATGCTGGGATATGCCCCAGCTAGATCTAGCAAAACTGAAACTAAAGACTGAAAGTAGAAAGATAATCATATCAATAGTCCTCGAAGAATGAGTGATGCTGCTTAACTGAAGATTGGGAACCAATCTATGCATGATCTGACTGCTGAGGACATGAACCTACATCATGAGAAGATGTAGCTCAAAGTATGCATCAGTACTTGAAAGGTACTGAGCATGAAGGATAGAATAAAGTTGAACCATATACATAATTGAATAAAAAATATAAGTGAGTAATGATGTACGATAAGCATGATGCTATAATGGAAATACTGAACATGAGCTAACTGAATGCAATAACCAAATTTATAAAATGCTGAAACTGAATACTGAACAGTAATAGATAACCTAGTCAATGTAGTAGAATCTGACTGTGGGAGCTACTAATAACCGACATAAAATTACGTGAGATAAATGTGGAGTCCGATGTATACGCCCCATCGAGGGGACCAAATTTACCCTGCCAGAGGTATAGAGGCATGACTGGCGTGATTACTAAAATGTAATGCCCACAAAGGGGACTTATCAACCTATGGGGGCGCGTAGTTCTGGGACTATGAGGGTGACTGACCCTAGTCCAACTCGGTATTAAGTCTACTCCCAACTGATTATGTAAATAACACATTATGACTGATTTTCTGTAATACTGGATAGCGCAAAATACTGATATGGTAATTGAAAATGCAACATTCATGTACTAATAATGAAACATTCGTAATTGGAGCATGTATAACTGAATAAACTGCCCTAGCATCTGTAATTCATGAACTAAACGAATCTACACAACTAGGGTTCTGAATTTCATGCAAGAACTTAAGCAACAACATGATAATCTAATTTGGATCAGTCTAACAGCTAATACCTAACAATTTCTAACATTCAAGAAACCCTAGGTCTAGATAATATCAAGGGAATCAAGATTTTGACTTAAATCTAGGGACCTAATGGGCGAAAGGAACCCACTAGTGAAATCCCACATACCTGGTGATGAAATTCACGGAGAAATCTTTTGATTTTGGGGCTGGAACTGATGATAACCTTGCTGCATTTTCCTGAAGGGCTGCTAGACTTTTCTCTCTATTTTGCTCTAAGTTTCGCTTGATATTTGGTGAATGATTAATTAGGGTAGATTCTAATTATTTACTAGGCTAAAACTGATAAAAACTACGTAGTTTAGGGGTCTAACACATACGGAAAAGACCAAAATGACCCTACTTAAAAATATGATGCAGTTGACCACGGACCGTGGAGCTAGTCGTGGTCCTTGGTTCAATAGCTATTTGTTCTAGGGGCTTCAACCACGAGCCCTACCACGGCCTTTGTGAAGTACCATAGACTGTGAAGGTTGACGTGGTTCTTCACTTGGGTCAGTGGTTTGCTGGATCAGGTCTACGGACCCTCCCATGGCCCGACATCAAGACTACGTCCCGTGGAGGGCTTCGTGGTTTGATGTCAGGGTGTGGGGAATTTTGACTATCAACCACGGGCACCAGTATGACCCGTGAGGTGGTCCACGGCTCGTGAAGGGTCCCGTGATCCACCTCTGCTGGAGGGTGCTGAAGTCTACGGGCAGGTCAATGGACCTTGGACCCTATCACGGTCTGTGAACCCTGCCGTGGTTCACTAGTTCAGGTGATTTATCCTGTACTTTTGTAGGTCTGGTTTCCGAGGTGTTATAATATCTCTCCCTTAGGAACATTCATCCTCGAATGAAGTCTAAAATAGATGGATAGGGAGGGAAAGTGCTGCAACCCTACCACTAATTGCTAGAAACTAATTTCTAAATGAACTAAGTTCCCGTGACATGAAAATACGCTGAAAATGCAAGTACAAACTAAAGGAACAAGATGTTAATACTGAAGCTACACATGAATGGCTGAAAAACTAGAGAGGAACTATTACCTCA
Organism: Solanum piurae; assembly: GCA_029582685.1. Lineage (NCBI taxonomy): Eukaryota > Viridiplantae > Streptophyta > Magnoliopsida > Solanales > Solanaceae > Solanum > Solanum piurae. Next base: position 18,490 of record JAJOOO010003244.1, read on the forward strand.
AGCTGGAGTGGAATTGGAAGGAAAGAGATGAGGATACTTGGCCTTCATGTCTGCTTCTGCTTCCCAAGTAGCTCCCTCTACGGACCTACTCATTCACCAAACCTTAATTGAAGCGACTTCTTTGTTTCTCATTCTTCTAACCTGACGATCAAGAATCTTAATCGGCACATCCTCATAAGGGAGACTATCTTTCAGAGCCACAGTCTCTAAAGGTACCATGGATGCTGGATCACCCACACACTTCTTCAACAACGAAATGTGAAAGGATGCATTGCTGCTAGTTCTGCTGGTAACTCTAACTCATAAGCCACTTTACCAATCCTTTTCAGAATCTTGTAAGGTCCTACATATCTAGGACTGAGCTTCCCTTTCTTGCCAAATATCATCACTCCTTTCATAGGTGACACTTTCAGGAAAACCCAATCATCAATTTGGAACTCCAAGTCCCTTCTCCTTACATCTGCATAGGACTGTTGGCAATTCTGGGCTGTCTTAAGTTTATCTATGATGAGCTGCACTTTTTCCATAGCATCATGAACCAAATCTGGCCCTATCAAGGCTGATTCACCTACTTCAAACCAACCAACTGGAGATCTACATCTACGCCCATACAATGCCTCATAAGGGGCAATCTGAATTCTGGAATGGTAGCTATTATTGTAGGCGAACTCTATAAGAGGAAGGTGATCATCCCAAATACTCTTAAAGTCGATCACACAAGCTCTCAACATGTCCTCTAAGGTCTGAATGGTATGTTTTTCCTGACCATCCATCTGTGGATGAAATGTTGTGCTAAGATTAACCTGAGTACTAAGACCTTTCTGAAATGACTTCCAGAAATGACAGGTAAACTGAGGACCTCTATCTAAGATGATATACAAAGGAACACAATGCAACTAGACTATCTCATTAGTGTAAAGCTTGACGTAGTCCTCCGCCGAATCTTTAGTCTTGACAGCCAAAATACATGCAAACTTAGTAACTCTGTCAACTATCACCCAAATGGAGTCATGCTGTTTGCGAGTGCGAGGTAATCCTGTAATGAAGTCCATGTTTATCACTTCCCACTTCCATGTAGGAATGTTGATCTCTTGAGTCATCCCCCCTGGTTTCTGATGTTCTACCTTCACTTGCTGAAAACTAGGGCACTTAGCCACAAGATCTGCTCTATCCCTCTTCATGCCATTCCACCAAAAGACTTCCTGCAGATCACGGTATATCTTAGTGGCACATGCATGAATAAAATAACTGGAATTATGGTCCTCTACAAGAATCTGTTATCTCAAATCACCCACCTTAGGAACACATAAACGACCCTGATAGCAAAGCACACCATCTCCCCCTTGGGAGAAAAACTCAACCTTCTGCTGGTGAACTGCACCCTTCGATTGAAGCAATATAGGATCAATGTTTTGTTTTTCCTTAACCTCCACTACCTATGAAGATTCTGACCCATTCTGAATTGTTACACCACCATTTGATATGCTCATACGACGAACTCCCAAGCGAGCAATCCTGTGAACATCCTTTGCTATTTATTTTCTTTCTTCCTCAACATGTGCCACACTACCCATAGATAGTCTTCTAAGAGCATCTGCTACTACATTGGCCTTACCAGGATGGTAATGCACACTCGGTAGAGAAAGTGGAGCTAGACGCTTACCAATTGAAGGATGTTGCTCAAGTTTGGTATACTCAATGGAAGAGAAATAGGTTGGTAGGAGCGGGTCCTATGTATTGGGAGGTGTTTAAGAAAGCATTTATTGATAGGTTCTTTCCCCATGAGTTGAGGAAGGCCAAGGTAGAGGAATTCATTAACCTTAGGCAAGGTAGCATGAGTGTTCAAGAGTATGCTTTGAAATTTACCCAACTATCCAAGTATGCTCTATCTATGATGGCAGAGCCGAGGGATGAGATGAGTAGATTTGTGATGGGTGTGTTCGACCTAGTTGAAGAAGAATGTCGTACGGCAATGCTCCATGATAACATGAATATCTCTAGGCTTATGGTGTATGCACAACAAATAGAAGAGTTCAAACTAAAGAAAAAGAATAGAGAGATGAAGAGAGCTAGGTCTGATGAACAAGGTCAACCAAGGTTCAAAAAGAGATCCTCCAACCAAGATTCTTCAAACACTCCTAGGGTTAACCAAGAGAAAGGTAGTGGGTCTCCATTTCCTAAACCTACTTGCACCAAATGTGGAAATAAGCACCATAGAAAGTGCCTAGCCGGTACGGATGGTTGCTATGGTTATATAAAGAATGATCATCAAGTGAAAGATCGCCCTACACGCTCGGAAAAAGGAAGAGAGGCCAAGCAAGCTTCTCTTAGTGGTCTGGATCCCAATGCTCCAAAGTATGGTCGTTTCTATGCACTCCGGTCTAGAGAGGACAAAGGAGCCCTTCCGGATGAAGGCATTGGTATGTTGATAATTTCTTATAGATGTAAATGTTTTATTAAGGTCCCTATGCTATTTGTTAGATATTCATGTTGGCCTTAGTTGGGGTTTGCTCCCAAGAGGGAGACGGTATGCTTGGAAGGCAAGACTGTTGAGAGTTTCGATATCTTTATCTCTTTCTTCTATTCCTATTCAAGCTTGAGACAAAGAGTTCCGTGTGGTTTGTTTCATGTTTTGGAGTCATGTGTGATTTATGTGTTTCCATGATATCCTTATGTTATGCATGTTCTTGATGAAATCCATGTTTAGAAACAAAATGAGTTTTCATGATTCATGTTCCTCATGTTGATGTGCATTTAATAATGAGTTGACTATGTGGTTCATGAGATGAATTGTTGAACATGCTTAAATGTGCATTTGAGAGTAAATTGCATAATTTACTTCATGATGTTGAGTTGAGCATGCTTTGAGTTGGAGAAGGTAGTTCCTCCTATGAATATTGAAATGTTGAAGTTTTCATGCATGTTTGGGTTGTTAGATGTAGTTCCTACTTCCTTGTGTTGCATTGAACATGTTGAGATGGAGTTGATGTATCCTCCTTTGATTATGCATTATTTAATGTTTCATTCATGATGGGCTGCTAGTTTTGAGTCTTTAATTCCGTAAGGTTTCTAGATCATCATTCAAGGACGAATGTTCCCAAGGGGGAGATAATGTAACACCCGAAAAACTAGTAGGTAAAACTAGAGCCTTACGAGTTTGATGTGTGGTTTAGAGTTTTAAAATTATTAACTGTACTTAGGATAAGGTGTTTAGGGGTTAGATGTCAAGGTACGACCCCCCCAAGGACCTACCAAAGGAGTCCTTGAGGAGGACCACAAAGCAGCCCCCAAAACAACCCAAAAGTGTGAGTTACAGATGGGACCTACGGGGCGTAGGTCCATCCACGCAACGTGGGGAAGGCTCGTGAGTCAAAAGACAATTTTAGGAGCTGCTGGTCATGACCTACGGACCTGCAGGATGGCCAGTAGGCCCATCCACGGACCGTAGGTCATGCCTGCAACCTTCCAAGTTTCGGCGAAGGTAAGGTCAATTGAGTAAATTCCTAGGTTAGTTATTTAATTGTGAAGTCATTTTATATTGTTTATTTAGACTTATGTAAGGATTTTTAAGCCTTTAACCACCTCATATACCTCATAACTCCCAAACTCAAAATCATAACCAACTTAACCTCTCCAAAAAAAATTTCTCTCTAAAACTCCATAGAAGAAGAAGAAGAAGATCGAGTTTAAAATGTTAATCAGTTTTGTCTAAAAAATTATATATTTTAGTGTCCATATTTTATAAAAATTATTGTATTAAATTATTTTAGAATTTAGGTGTGTTTAATTATGTGAAAATATTTTAACAAGTGTAGTATTTTATTAATTGGATAACACCTCTTTATTTTTTCTCCCAAATCTTTTAAAATTCAGCCTATTTTGTTCTAATTTCTTTCCATTCTAGCCACTTCAATTCAAATGCTCATTTCAATTATAACCACTTGTCTATTCCAATTCTAGCCTATCTAATTCAATCCAAATCACCAAGTCTCTTAATCCTAACCGCTGATCTAGTTATATTTAATCCTGACCGCTCATCTTACAATATTTCAACGGTTCAGATTAATTTCTCATTTCTTTCCTATTTCAGTCTTAAAAGACCCTAACTCTAATACTCCCTCTATCCCAATTTATATGACTTACTTTCCTTTTTAGTCAGTCCCAAAAAGAATGACACATTTCTATTTTAAGTAACAATTTGCCTATAAAATGTCTTTTTTACCCTTAATAAAATGATTTACAACCACACAAATTTCTATCATTCATTTTGGATCACAAGTTTTAAAAGTCTTTCCATTTTTCTTAAAGTTTGTGCCAAATCAAAGTACATCATATAAAATGGGACGGAGGGAGTAAGATTTTTTCCCCCTTCCTTTCCCCTCTCTCTAGCGCCTCCTCTTCCATATCTCTTACTCTCCAGCCAGCAGCGAGGAGGACGAAGCCAGCAGCTTCAGCTGCTCAGAGCAGCGACCATCGACCGGAGAACTCCGGCGCCTCCAGACGGCGAAACATCTTTGCCTCTCTCTTCTCTCTTTCCAGTAAAAACGACAGCGAGAGCAGCGCTGCTGCTCCTCCTCTCCCCTCTCCCCTCTCGTTTCCGGCAACAACTCCAGCTGCAGCGATCGGAGGCTGCTCCGACCGACGAGCCGCCTCTCCCCTCTTCTCTGACCAGAATCAGCAACCAGCAGCTCTAGCTGGTGAGCAACAACAACCAGCAGCGAGAGCAGCCAACCACAGGCGAACTCCGGCAAGCCAGCAGCGTAGTGATGAGGAAAATAAACAGTCTCGGAACCCCAAAATGTCGGTTGGCTTGAAGACGGAGGCTAGTCTTTCTTTTAGTTTATTCTTTAATATTTTCCTAGTTCGACTATGGAATTCGTGATTTTCATGTCTTCTCTATGTGAAGGTTGCTAAGTGCTGTGAATTTCATCGTAAGTGTGAATCACTGTTGGTTATCTTTTGTTGATTAAACATGCTCTCTTCTGATTTCATGAACTAGGTATCATCACCTAGCTAAAATGTCATTCAAATCCGTCAGTATTTCTCCTTGTTGTCTGCTACTTTGTAGATATTAATATGCCTTGATTCTGATATTATTGGGATTGTCGATTTCTTGAACCGGTAATATGGATTGACAATTGATTCCCTTAATGGTGGTAACCTTTGAATTGTTTATTTCTTTGCTTAATGGGAATGATTCTTATTTGTTGATTGTGTTAATTCAACCTTGCTGCAAATATTGATCTAAATCCTTGTTTCACTTCTTTTATTTATGATAATTGATTTTATGCCGATTGGTACTCTTAATTGATGCCTGTTTTTTTGCTATGATAAATTTGCTAAGGAAATTAGTCTCTGAATTCGTATTTTATTCCCTCCCTTGATTAATCTGAGGGTTGATTCTCATCCAAAATTAGAAGCAACTTGTATGCTTAAATCAATTAGAGCATAAATAGTTCTACTGATTGATATGCTATGCTGATTATTGGAATCGGTATGTGATTGAATATGATAATTGTCATGCGCATAATTGTATTTTCTTAGTTGTTTGTAATAGTTGAGATATTATAGCTTACTTACAGATTAATTTAATTAATTGAATTCCTTGATTTTGAAAGTGGCATATGGTAAGTGTTAAATTAATTAATAAAGCGTGTATTACTTTCCTTATAAACTTTCAGTGCTGCCCTTATATATTATTAATTAGTAGTGCTGTAAATTGATCACCCTTCCCTTAATTTTGTTAAAATTAGTAGAAATTTGTTTATAAAAGTGTGTATTGATATTGGGTCTTTAGAAAGAGACATGATGACTCTTGTTGTCTCTTTTTCTTTCTTACTTTTTTGCATTGGTTACATTTCTTTTGAGTCGAATGTCTATTGAAAACAACTTATCTATCCTACAAGGGTCGATGTCAGGTTTTTCTACATTCTATCCCCCATATTCCATTTGGGGAATTACACTTGGATATGTTGTTGTATATCATGATATCATAAAGTATGAAATCAATTTTTTTTCTTTTAGACAGGTTGTGGAAGGGGAAATCAAGACTAGTGGCTAGTGAAGTGCTTTTGCAATAGTATTTTGAGAAGCAACCTCTATTTTACTGTCTCGGTTTTGTTAATATTTAGTATATCTTAGTTAGACTTTCAAGTTGGATAATTTTTACTTAATAAATTTTTCAATCAAGGGGATGTATGATGCTCATTATTAAAAAAATTACTCCATGCTATTAAGTTTAATATATTTGTATTATTTAATAATTTTAATTTTTTAAATAAATTTTTAAATTTATGGAGACCTAGTTCAATACAAATTGTATATAGTACTACTACAAGTTTAAATATCATTAGTGACGAAACATTTAATCTTCAAAAGCTCAATTATTAATGACGAATACATTATTTTTTAAAGACCATAACATTTTCGTCATTAAAGTATGACACTCTGTGACAAAAATATTTTTTGTCCCAAAAATTGCCTACTTATTTATGATATTTTTTAGTGACAATTTTATTTTGTCGGCACAAGAATTATTTATAGTGACGACATGATATTTTCAACTACAAAATTATTTAAATATAAAGTTCTCACTAAATTTTACCTTTAGGGACAGAAAAAATTGTATGTAAAAAGTAGTTTTTAGTGACGAAATATTATTTACTTGACTACAAAATACATAAAATATTAGTAACAAATTGCATCGTCACAAATTAAACTAAATAGTTAGTGACACATCATTTTCGTCGGCAATAAAAACCTATTTAGTGACAAATATATCTTTACCTACAAATTTTAAAAAAATTTATGACGAACAAATTTTTCATAAATACGAAGCATTTTAGGACAGAAAATATTTTCATAGTTAATACATTTCTAATTAGTGACGAAACACTAAATTGTCTCTATATACATTTAGTAACCCATGCTTTAGGGACGAATGACTGACGAATTATTTTTCGTCACAAAATTATTTTTGTGACGAAATGTGAGTTTCTAGTGACAAAATTATTTGTCGCTAATAATCAAATTTGTTGTAGTGAATAAGGGAGCTTTGTGACTCGAATTTGTTGGATTTCTACACCTATGGTATGGTAGTCTTTGATTCATGGAATGCTTTAATCCATGAAGTCCTCAAACTTTCAATTTCAAAGTAGAAAAGTCTCCAAAACCTAGGGTTTTCACTCCAAGTCATGGATTCTTTCAAAAAACATTTTCAATGATTTAATTATCTTATATTATGATTGAATTGCTGTTTTATGGTGGTTTTAAGATAAAATCTACCATGAATCCATGATTCTCCCATAACCCTAGTTTATGACTTTGTGATGTGGGTGAAGTGTAGTAAGGTGAATACTATGACACTGTTCTGGTAGTAGTTTGGTTAATTGAATCATGTTATTATCCATGCGTAAATTGTAGTAATTCTAGGTGTGTTGATGAATTATGATTCATGGTCCTCGAAGGAAAAATTATGATATTTTGTATAATCATGATGTTTGTGTACATGCTCTATGAATACTTTGAAAGTAATGTGATCATGACTACTATAATGCAATTGTGGTGTTGTTGAAAGGCCATTCTCAATTATACACTTGTGAATGATGATTACTTGTTGTGAAAGGTTTTCTCAATGTATAATATACCTTGAATTGGTAGGCTTAGGGCATCCACTTCATGTGTAATTAAAAGTGAGCTTGATTGATATACCTTGAATTCTCAATTATCCCTGAAGATAGATGTTGATACGATACCTG
>JAJOOO010003248.1:0-24459 GCA_029582685.1 Solanum piurae
CAGTAGCAACTGTTAATGTTAGTCTGCTATCATATGGAGTTGAATGGATGCAGCAAACAACAATGAGGACCACTGGACCAGAAAAGCAAGTTACGGGTAAAGTCAGGTAAATTATAAAGGAAGAAGAATATTATAACAGTGACCAGAGACAAAAGGAAAGTAAAAGTAAATCAGTACGGCATTACAAAGTTAGATCAGAACATACCTGAAAACAGTACTCAACATGTTCAATACCTCCAAGATTATCGAAGTTACTGCGATCCATTTTGAAGTACTGCACATTACATAAGTGGGAATCAGTTGCAAGTACATTTTAAGGGGAACTCAGAGATGTCTACAAGACTACAACAGACATCTGTAAGAGCTGCCATCATGGACAATTAACAGAAGCAGCTGAATCACTAGAGATTAGATAAACAGATAACATTCTTACAATGAAGTAAGGAACAGGAAGTTAACTGAAAGTCATACAGAAGACAACATCAAAGTAATGGCATGTTCAAACTCAAAGAGTCATTACACACAATCATAGAGCAGAGAGAAAGCAAAAAAGATCATTCACAGCCCAAGGAACTTTACTTATATTTCTCCCATAAGTACTCAATGTTTGACACAATCTTCAGATCATGGCATTCTTCAGTAAGAGATCAGTGACAAATTTGAGAATTTGTCTCAAAATATTAATCGCGATAAGAAATTTCAGTTAATGTTTGCTTTACTATGAGATATATTATAGAAAACCGCAGGATAATTAACTTATATAATTGTACCTGAAGAATACTTTGAGTAGCGCATTCTGTGCCTAGTGGCTTCATACAAATGTCAGGCAGAGATACCATTGAACCAGAATAGTTCGCTTGGATTGCATCTATCTATTCAACATGGAGCAAACTTAGTTTCTAGGAAAAGAAGAAATACTAAGAATATAGAGTAAGTTTCAATTCCTTTTATCATGTGATGCACAAAACCATAAAGCGGAAGTCAAAAGATGTTCACTCATCTAGTAGGTAATTAAAGGAAGCATGATTCCTCTGAGTATAAGACAAAATTCAAGAAGATGAATTACCTTTTTTTGTATGTCAAAGAGTAACTTCATGTTGTCTTCAGTAACAATAGGAGGTGACTTTTCATTATCTGCGTCCGAGATTGTACCAATTATGAGCTGCAAATTTTATAAGGTGATAGTAATTTCCATGAGATTCAAAGGTCATTCGGTCCAGCCCCACCTCAAAAAAAGGAAAGAAAATGAGAGAGACATTATAGCTCCCTTGACCCTGATAAATGGGAAAAGTGGGACTCCGCTACTTGAGTTTTAAGGATACTAATTTAGTAAAAACGGCAGACATGAGAAACATAGTTTGAAGTACATCTGAACTGTAACAGGATCCAAAGGCAAACTATTGGATACTACAATCATGAATATTTTACCAAGTCTGACTTAACAACATAGAGGCAATGGAAAAAGTATCTAGCAGAAAGCACAATGAAGCAGAACCTGCTCAATTCTATAAAATGGTGCAAGGTGGCTGTCAAAAAATAGTTTCTCCTCTGCAGCTCTACTCCCATGGCCGACCCATAGCTGAAAGTATCAATGTGGAATTTAGGACATGTGTAATGGAAAAAATTGAAGAATATTAAGACAATGGTATATACAAGCAAATACAATTTTGTTAAGTGGATGAAATGATATAATAGGGAATTGAAACAGCTAAGCCACATCATACCTTCTCAGGCCTGGTCTCAACTTTAAAACGGAAAAGGCCCAAGCAGAGCACCAGGACGATGAACAATGATGAACACAACACAAGGATTGGATTTCTGGCCACCCATGTTCCATATCTCCTGGAAAAGAGGGGTTGTTTACACAAACATTTCATTTCTGGAAGAACAATACTAAACCAATCACTGGTCATAAATGATTAAAAGCATACTGAATCACCTGTAGAACTTTGACATATATCCTTGTACAATTGAGAGTTGAACACCACTTGAAATTTGAGGGACGTCTTCAAGCATCTGAAATTTTCAAATGAATTATAAACACGAGGAGATGATATAGAGATATCTCATGGTGAAAATACCCATTATCAGGCGAGCTATGACCCGAAAGTCAACTAATAAACTATTACAACAAATAGAACATCAATTTTTTAAAATTTTTAAGGAAAGAAGCATATAGAACCAGCCACCTTTTACAGTATTTAAATTACAGCTTTTGGCCTATACTCAATGGGATTAGGTGGCAGACTCTTTACTCCATGTAACTGGAGAAGTATTGAAAATGGGAATTCAAAAGGAAAGACACATTTTATAGACATGCATGATTCACCAAACTCATGTTTTGATAGACTGTAAAGGAAAATAGCACTTAAATGGAAAGTAAGAAAGGATACAAGCAAACAAATCACTGAGAGATTGCGAATTGGCATTCACCTGCATGGGAATATTCTCATCCTTTTGCCTGCTGCTTTGGCGGATGACACCATTTCCACTGGCACTGATCAATGGCTTTGTCCTTGTAACCGGATTCTCTTCTCTTTTTTTATGGAGAAAGCCCCATCCAAGAAAAATGGAGACTAATACAACATACAGAATTGTGACAGCAACTTCAATACACTTCACCTGCACAAATCCGGAGTTGGAACTGCATAAAACTTGTTTTGATGCAACAAAGACAGATTTTACAAGTTATTCTCAGCGCTGAAATACAATCTGAGCCATCATGTGTATAAAATATAGAAGCAAATATATCATGTGACCCAATATAATGGGCCTTTATTCACCTTGAGAGACCCAAATCTCACTGAACAAGAACCTTCTGTCTGAGCAGGAGGAGGAGCTGAACTTGAGCAAACAGAAGCTGAAGGGCAATCACCACATGAACAGCCGAGTGATGTATCACTGCATGAATACGTAGACACGTTCATAGGTTTCATTCCAGATGACTCGGGAGCAGTTGCACTAAAATTAATTGCATATGGAGATCCAGGGACTCCAGGTGGTGCTAGTCTTCCAATAAATGCATACCACTCTGCCAAATTAAGTGTCAGCACAGCATGCAGATTACAGACTAGATAAAAGATGTCAGATTGTTATCCATGTCACCCCAATTCTCTCTCTCTCTCTCTCTCTCTTAACAAAAACAAAGAGCAACTTCCAATGATAATGTGTGTGTGTGCGCGTGCGTATAACCTCTTCAACCCAATGCAACAGGCCCTCCTGAAAATGGTAACAGAAAGCCAAAAACTACACATACTGAGGCATGGCAGGATTAAGACATGCAGACCATTTTTTACATGTGTGCATATATTCAATGTCAGGAACCAGGGAATAGACAATTTACCTCTGAAATTTTTAGCACCTGCACCAATGAACTCTATGGCTCTGGTATTCATAGTACCAAATTTTACATCCTTGCAAGATTCGTACAACCCCTCACCAAAAGCGTCAGTTATAAAAAAATCAATTCCATCGACAGTAGAATTCTTTTTGACCTGAAAACAAGAAAATCATGAATTGCCAATTCAAAGCAAAATTTAGGACAATTGGAGTCGCATACAAAACATGAATCTTTCCTTGAAGTGTTTAGAACCACTTGTACACAGTGTGGACGAAATTAAAATAATAAAATGGCCACTTAGGTAGAACTTACCTTGGAAATAGATGTGACATTGATAAACTGGCTCTGGTTCGGAGAGCATGTAAGTTCACAAAATAAATTCAAAAAATTTCTCAAGCATGCTGGACAGCCCACAAGAAAGGGAATTGCCTACAAAAGAAGTTAATTGGACAAAGAGGATTTCAAAATGAGAAAGAATTGGAGAAGAGAACTGTCACTATTTACACATAACTCAAAATGGAAAAGGTCTCAAACACCCCAACCCCTCCCAAAAAAGAAATACATACATTATAGGTACACACATATAAGAGGATTAAGATGCTTATGTGTAAAATTACTCTGAAACCTATAGCATTTTTTCTACACATTTTACTCTTATAACCACCCTACTAGCCAGAAAATAGAAGCGATGAAGAGCCATTGTATTGTACGCATGGATATTTCCTGCAATTCCTTTCTTCCACCTTCTATCCCCACTATCCTATGCAATTATTTTCCTCAACTTTCATTTATTCGTCATTGACTTCTGACAATTCAAACTATGCACAGTGCGAAGGCTAGAGTCATCTCCAACTCAGCACCTGTCCCATAAAAACACAGGACCTTGTTACTTAACAATCATCAAATGTGAGAGCTGATTACTAAAGCACCAATCCTTAAAAAGACGCTCTGGCATACAACCTTAGATTTGTTTAAAATCACTTCTCTACAAAGACCCTCAGAGCTATCAAAAATTAAAAAGTATACTCCTCATTATCTTTACTGTTGAGCAAACATTAGGAGATGGCGAGAGTAAACAAGATCCAAAATAAAATAACTAATATGGAAAAGTCTTACAGCATAAAAATCTTACTTGCTGCACTTGTGATCGCAAGGTGTCAAATTGAGTCTCTGTACAACAGACATTTCCAGTTATCGTTGGGCACAAACTTTGAATTTTTGATGAAAGTAGCTCACCGGGCTGCAAAGCACAAGATATTGTACATAGTAACATTAAATTAACAGGCAAACATAATTTGAAAATCCAAACAATTTTGGAGTAATACAATCAAAAGAACCACATATAAGCAAGTGTGGTTTCCTTTATTCCTTTCGGTTGGAAGGGAAGTCGCGTCAGCATGACAGAGAGGATAGGAATGAGGAGGGCCAGGTCTTGTCGAGGCCAACAATTATGAATGGCCAGTTCAGGTTAGCCACCATACCTCCATTAATAAGATGAAGCAAATAAAAGTATTTACCTTCACTGAAGGGGAACCAGAGGGACAGTTCAGAACCTTCCCATCACTGCGTGCTCCACAAATGTCATACATAGCGCAATATCCTTCAGAATGCCTTTCTCTAACCAAGTGGAAAAAAAATTGAAGAGTTCAAACTATAACGGTTTGCACTTCATAAAATTCATGAAAAATGAGACAGATTATATTCAAGAGTTTCAACCTTCTACTCAAGATATTGTACAATTAATAAAGACAAGAACTGATCTAGCTTTTACCAAGATGCTCTAATTACTTACAGTCCTGCATGATTATAATAAAGATAAGAAATAATTTAACTTTACCTACATTGATTGTCAGTCACATGAATTGAAATTTGTCGACCAGATTAAAGTTAGCCAGCCAGAACATCACAAAATGGGACAAGTATAGTAATCATTTGGTTTTGTCTACGAAAAGTATAATCTGGAACAATCGAAACCAAAACTAGGAATTTTTACAAACAAAATCAAGAACCATCATCCTTTCATTTCGATGCAAGAAATAAGGATTTTTCCACACCCCTTCTTCTTTTCGTTCTAGAACAGGTACACTATTTAAGTAACCTCGCTTCACGAAGTCATGTTTAGTTCTATTTTAGGTTTATTACATAAAATAAACAGAATTAAGATATCCATTCTTCTTTTCTTTGTGGTACAAGATTCAATAAGGCAGCTGACTACCTTGAGATCCAAATGTACATAGATTCTCTTACATCTATCAGTACCAAAATTCACTTAAAGATAGAAAAATGCATGAAACTTACATTCCAGAGGAATTTGTTGTTTGTGCAGTCACTGTATAACCAATAAACAAGACCTGCACGGGTAAATTTTCTATTAACTCAGCTCTTCAAATTCTAAAACTACTCAAATCATATAAATTATTTTCATTTATTGGCATAAAAAATCGCCTATGCTTAAGCATTCACTTTCGAGTCATCTCTCTGTATGCAGAAATCTGATATTTCTCTAATGAGATCATGCACAATTCAGTACAAGTAACGACTAGTTAACCAACTTATAAAATTCGACGACTGTGTTCAAACTCCACAACAAGGTTGAAGAACATAGCAATATGTAGTCCATATTATAAAAGGTTTCAGAATATCGAACAATTTTGCAAAGGAAGTTAGTCAAAACAGTTAATTTCCTTAACAAAATTCAAACATTTCAATTGAAAAGCGAAAATCAAAAAGAAGAAGAAAAGTCATTCAGAGAAAATCGCCCTTGTGCAACTTCTCACTCGCGATAATTCGTTCATTATACACAATGTGCTGCTACTGAAATAGGTTTCAGTTAACGGCGAATTCGTTGTTGTTGAGCTGAAATACGATGATGAGTCAAACCTGAAAGAGCGAAATAGTGAAGGAAATCCTGAGAAAACAAAGCATTATTGCTCTTGTTCCTATTGAAGAAGAAGAAGAAGAATAGAACTCCTCCATTGCCGGAGCTAGAGCCGGAAAAACTCCTCCGGTTGTATTTGAAGATTTTGCTCCCCTGTTAAACTTGTCCTTGTAGTACAAATACAAAAGTCCGTCTCTTTTTTTCTCTACAGATGATAGAAAGAGAGAGAGAGAGTCAAAGGATGAATATTTAGCACTCACACAATTTATTTATAGATGAAAAAAAGCAGTAAGTAGTCTATTTTCCATTTATACTGCAACTAGTATTAAATTCTAATTGCTCACTTCACAAGTGTGTTTCCTATTTGCATGGCAATTCCATTAAATTTGAAATTGTGCATCTAAAAATAAAAAAAATCATAATATATAAATATGTTCTTCTTTAATTTAGTTTTAGATATCTATATTTTTTAACTTTTGATATGTATAAATAAATATTTAAATATATATAAAATTAAACAAGTAGACACACATCTTACATGACATAATACAGATAGAATGCTACATAAGACACAAAATTATTAGATAGTACGTCACATAAGTATTTATTTGTTCAAGTTTGAATGTCTATTTAAATACACTCAAAATTGAAAGACATGAATACACCATATCAAGTTAAAAGACATATTTATATATTATATCAAAAAGTAATTATTTATATCTAATAAATATAATGTATAGTTATAAAATTGTCTACGGTCCGTGATAAAACACCAGTTGTATAGTAATTCCAAATAAAAATTAGTATATTTATTGTAGTAGATTGACGGAAATAGCCTTGCTTTCGGTTACGTATTGTTTTAATTATGTTTCCTCAAGGCTCGCGTAATTGAAACCGTATGATTCCTTCCTTTTTTCGATTTGAGTAATCATCATGTAAAAGCGCATGATCATTTTTACCCTTTATATTCGATTATTAAAATAACACTCCGTTTGGATTGTTATTTTATTAGCATGTATTATAATTTATGATTTGAAGTAATTCATAGTTGTTATAAATTGTTTCGTTAAGAGTGAAATGAATATTTTAAAGTTAAATTGTTATTAAATGTAGAAATATGTCTTTTTTTTAACAGACTAAAAATCAATGAATCATATAAATTGAGATAGAGAAAGTATATTGTATTGTATTGTATTGTTTTAATGAACACAACATTTGAATAGATTTTATTATTTTCAACATAACATTCACACATCAATACTTTAAAAGATAAACCTAAAAAAAGTTCTGATACGAAATATATAAATGTAGGGTGAATAATAAAATAAAATAATAAGTGAAGATACCGACATAACCACATCATATTAATTATTACACAAAACAAAATTTTTTATATTATTTAGTAATAAATTTAACAATATAATACAATAAAATTTAAATAATTATTATATTGTTAGTATAATATGATAGATATTAACCATCCAATTAACATGTAACAAACTAGTAGTGTGGCGTGTGAGGGTGATTAAAGCCATTATTATTCTGTAATTGGAAATTTAACAACGCTACTTAAAAAGGGCCAGGTTATGTTTACAGTTTTATTGCTCATGTAAAGCAATAGTTAGTTCACCAAATTTACTTGCGTCACGTATTTTACCTAATTAAAAAAATGCATGACATATGTTTTAAAAATATGTATAATTATTACAGTAATATATAATATATTTATTTTATTAAATTTTGATAGAGTGTGTTCTCTAAAATAAATTTTACGATCTGCAAATAAGAATAAATGGGTCAACGAATTTCGACTATTGAACACTCTTTCTCTAAATTTTTACTTGCTCACTATATTAAATTTAAATATATATTTTACTTGTATAGTTTAGAAAGTTAAAAGATATTCTTATTATTAACTATAGTTATTTTCGAAACGTTGGATTTATTACTACAATTAAAAGTTAATATAGTAAAATTGTCATTCTATATAGCTACATATGAAACATGTCAATACTGAATAATTGAAAATGAACGAAGAATGTAGCTCATGTAGGTATTGTATTACATTTAAGAAAAGACAGTAAAGTTAAAATAAAAGAATAGAAAAAACAATTGAAAATACCTAGGTATGAACACATGAAACATTGGTTAAAAACTTCCTAATTAAAGTTAATTTGATACTTTGAAGGAAGTAATTAAGGAAAAGATTCCCAATTAACTTTAATTACATACTACATGTCTTGTATTTCTCTCCAAACTGACTTTGGTGACAGTTACTTTAATACTTTGTGCTACTATAGTATAAAAATAAAAAAAAAAAAGGAAACATATAGTATATATTTATGACATTTAATTCAATTCTCCTGCATTTGCATGTTACAATTTTTTTTTCTAATTAAGAGTATAAATATTTTCGGAATTAATGTTTGTTTTCTAACTCCTGAATATTTAAGATTGGTCACACGTGTTTTGACGTAAGCTAAATGGATAAATATATATAAAATTTAATTCTTATGTCTGGATATGCGTGAACAAATCCCAGAATATCTAAATTCTTTATATATTGTATACAGAGTATACATCTCAAGTCTACACAATATATTAACAAATTATCGAACATCTATGTGTCGTATCTTCAATTTACATTAATATATTAAAGTAGATAATTTTAAAAATAGAATCACAATTATATTAATGAATTTTAAAAAGGATCAAGATCCATCAAATTAATGATGTTTCATTCCAAATTCTAAGCGTTGAAATATATTACAGACGTGAGTATTATTATTATCATCATAAATGAGATTTTTAATATATCATATGATTCACAAAGATTTTCAAAATTTGGACTTTCTCAAACTCATAATTCTAGAATTTTTCTAATTGAGGGTTTTTAAAAATTCAAGAGGGGCATTTGGTAGCTGATTTGGAGGTTGATTGCGTAGATATTATATTTTTATATAAGTAACACCATACTTAATAGCTGGTAAGTTATTTACGTATAAAATTAATCTAATATTAAATTTGCAATTTTAACTTTGATTAATAATGCCTACATAAAATAATGCATAAATTTATTCATATTTTATCAATGCATTATTAACAACTACATGACTCTAATTAGCTACCAAACGACTCTAATATAATTAATCATTTATGTTACTATCATGTTCAAACATGTTAGGTTTTTCTTCTATTTTTATTTAGAGTCATCTTTACAAGATATTTTATTTATAATATAGAGTTATCCGTTTGTTTTATTAGTATAAGATGATAAATATTTCGTTAAATTAATCGAGATATGCATAAATTAGCCGTATTGCGGCAGACATATATTCTTAATTGTACTCCTACACCTAAAGTTAGTTTAGTACTAAGTTTCCAGCAAATCATGGATTGACTCAAATGTGATTAACAGTTAAGAGACAATCATGAGGAATACTAGGAGAATGCTTTTCTTTAATTAATTGATTTTCTGCTGTAAGTCACTAAACCTTTTTAATTAATTAATGTCACTATAATTAAGTGTCTAAGGTACTCTAGGAAAATAATTTAGTTTCCTATCATTTTCTCTCTTTTTTCTTTTTCTTTTTTTGGAAAGAAAGTTCGATATATATCTTTTTCCTTATCCCATTACGTCAAGTCACCTAACATTTATATCAGTAATTTTAATGAAATTGAAATTCTACATAGTACATACCTATATAATTAATTGAATAAAATCAATTATTATCACAAAAAAATAAAAACGTAATATGTCGTATTATCTGACTTAATTAAAACTTATTGTCATTTATGTTGCAGCTAAAAGGTGCCCATTCCTCTATTCAGACTTCCAAAATGTTAAAAAAAAAGAGTTTTTTATAATTATATGAAATTTATATATTGCCTCATTCCGATTATCACCAATATATTTTAAAAGTGAATCGTATTTTATAAATATAATATCTATCTAGTGTAACTGATGGAATATATCATGACAAAACTCTTATCTTGAATTTATTTGAAATAAATATAATAGGGCCAAATTTAAGTGGTTAATGTAATTGGGGTAATGAATGATTTACTGAATATTGTTGATTTTTTTTTCTATGTCGTCCATAACAGCTAGTTAATTGTTATTGTGGACAAAATTGCCAAAAGCACTTAGTTTGGCAGATATGAAATTTGGAATTTCACCACTTAGTTTCATATACCAAACATAAACCACTAAAGGATCGTGTCCATGTGTATAGAATTCTTTTGACTTTTAATCAGAAATTTCGAATGTAAATTTTAAAAAATAAAAAAAAAATAAATAAATAATGTTTTTCCTTTAATAGTATTATATGACGTTAATCAGATTAATTACTACTATAAAAAAATATTGAATATCAAATGAGAAACTAACCGAAAAAACCAACAAACTTGATAACGTGTCGAAGCCAACAAAATAGACAGGTGAGTGAGTGCATTATCAATTCTAGAATCACCGAAGGAGTTCAGACACTTTGAGTTTTTTTTTTATTTTTAATATCATTTTTTGGCTGTTCAACCACCACACTCACTTTGTGGGATTTTGATTTCTCTCTAATTATATTAGTGTGTGTTTAATTAACATGACAAAATTAATTCATCATGAAAAATGTTTTTTTCTGAGAAATAATTTTCCTCGTACAAAAGGAGGGGTAAAATGGGTACTAAATTGGGAAGATTAATAGTGGGATTAATGATGATAGATGTAACTTTATAAATATGTGGGACATGACCTTACTCCAATTAAAATCTTCACAATCCTTATATTTGTTATGCGATACGTTCTGATTAATATAGATTCAATTTATATAACAATAGTAAAGGTGTAAAATTTCAATAATAGTATTTAAGATTTATTATAAATAGCATAATTTTTTATATATATAATATATAATTTTTGACGAAGAATATTCAATTTTATCACTTAGAAACTATATAGCTCCACTATTATTCCCTAACACAAAATCTTATGATGAAGGGTGAAGAAGGTAAAATCCCTATTCATCCTACTATCCCTTTAACGGTAAAATTTTGTAGTTAATGATCTTCAAGCTTTGATTATATTTTTAGCACGTCCATCGATAAGATTTGCTTCAAATAAACATATTAGTATAGTTTTACTCATGTTTTGAGCCATCATAAACCATAAAAGGAAAAAGAAAATTGTATGATTAACTTTGGTTAAAATTAATTAAGTTGGGCTGAAGTCAAAGATGTGTAATTGGTTGATCGATAATCAATGTCAATAAGTATTTAATGTCATGTCGTACGTAGAGTCATGTCAATTTTCGAAATTAATTGATGTCTCATTCGACTGGAGTTTGCTACTTCAAAATTGCAACACTAAAATTATGTTGATGATTAAAATGAAAGTTTGGACAAAAATTTAATTTTCTTTTGAAGGCTAGTATTTGGTCAAATTGAAGAAGATTTGTACGTTCATGGAATTTGAAAAAAGAAAGAGTAAACAAAGTAGGAACCATTTTTGTTTTTAAAATTTTATTATGATTAAATTGATTGAAAATAACTTTTCTACCTCTTATAATGATAATACATATCACTATTTTCATATTCCATTTATAAAATTTCATCAAATATAATAATAATAATAATTATTATTATTATTATTATTATTATAGTTGTACGTTAGTAATTAAATTGGTGTCTTTATTTGCTGAGGTAGAAACTCAACAGTGTCTCATCTTTTGACACTTGTCCCTAAAAAAAATGGGTAGGTTCGACTTGTCCTCACATGAGAAAAATATCACAAGACAAAACATGTTAGTCACTTGGGTCATCAAATTTTCAAATAACATTTATGATTCATTAATGTTGAGGGAGTTGGTCCTTGTGAAATGCTTTAGTAAGAATTTTTCAAATGTGTGAGCATGATAGAAAAAAATGTTACTCCCTTCGTCCCATTTTATATATCACATTTTTACTTTGCATTTGCATTAAGAAATGATGTAACTTTACCCTTTTACCCTTATTTAATGTTTTCTTAAGTCAACTTTATAATAAATGATGAGTACATTTTCAAGATTAATTAACTAATCTATCAAGGGTATAATAAGCAAAATATGATAATTTATACATAAATTTTATAAAATGACAAGTATTGTGGTCCAGCTAGAAATGACATATAAAATGAGACGGACGAAGTAACTAATATATTCCCACATCACTCAAATCCTTAAAATTCTGACTCCGCTTCTGATCGAATTTTTGAAAAAAAATAAGAGAGCCGGCGTGTAGTGAGATGGAAAGGAGGAGAAATGATTGAGACTCATATGATGTTAATCATCATGTTTATTGCTTTTGTTTTGGTCTCGCCCGCCCACGCCTCGGATCATGCAGCTACTACCCCCTACTATACACCCATACGCTGCTAAGCGAGATCACATTCTTTTGTTCCGTCCGACTCATTTAAAGATAGATGATTTAGGATATCCTGATATCTTATTTATAAATTGTGGTTTGTTTGTTTAGTAACGATTATATAGGCATTAAAAAACTTTTAATAGATTTCACAGCTTACTTAAGAATAAAAAAAAGTAAAAATTTCATATTGCATGTTCAAACAGACTTCGACAAGCTAATGAACTAATTAACTTTGTCACCTTTTTGGCTCAAAAGTCGTTTGTATTTCATTCTTTTGTTTCTGGAAAAGTCAAAAGTGAATATCCAGGTAGATTTTTGTACTTCTTTGTGCCGCGCGATCTCGATTCCTTTTTACTTTCCTTTGTTTTTAAAACTTTTGTATGTACTGATAAGCAAAATATAGAGTTGTTAAAGTTGATCTTTTTAATTTTTTTATTTGATGTTCGATATTCACTTTTAAAAATATAATTAATCAAAAAATTTAGAAAAAAGTTTTATTTCGAATGATAAAGTGTTTTATATCTAAAAATTAGGTGGGGCGATTGATTTTTGAGTGGCCAATCAAAACTTAACTACCCTTGCAAATGTAATCGAAAAGTAAACCTTTTTAGAATGTAGTAAAATTTGTAAGAAAAATACGGACCTAACTCGAAATTATAAAGTTTTTTTTTTTTGGGTTAAAATTTAGTTTCTACTTTAAAAAATGACTAAACATTGAACAAGTTTGAATTTTGAAATATTGGCTTAGATTAGCGGTGAAGAAGTAACGATAAACTAAAAAAAAAATATTTTTTTCTGAATTGATGATCTATTAAAATAATTTTACGTAATTTTCTAGCTAAATTAATACAACTACATCATTAAATGTGTCCATTAATGAAAATGGATTCCCTATCTAATCTGATGAACTCTGCAAGATACTGGACCTTCCTAACTCCAAAAATTAATTCACTACTCCAATAAATTAAATGCATTCAATTATCAACAGACTATTCCAACACATCTCAATTAAATAATCCATTATTATATAATTAAATTAATGATTAACATACACCAAATAATAATAATGCTATGTGCTATAATAATTCACTATATAATTGTCTATGCAATGTATTTGGAGGTATTAAATCTTTCGCTAATTCGATCATATATTCATATCACATAATATATTTCGTATTAATTGTACATATACATGAACATTATATTCTACATAATTGAAATATAATTTTCATAGTTAGGTGGTCCTTGAGTCTTCGAAGATTCTACATATATAATTTTATCTTTAAAAAATGTTGTATTTCTTCTTTTTGTGATGAACATTAATAGTGTATCAAATTGTCATTGAAATAAGTTTTTATCACATGCTTCGAAGCCCTTTCCAATCATCAATTTTTTTCCCCCTTATCGAGGTTTATATTATAGCTCGATTAAATTTAGATTTATGTAAGAAAGTCTTATATGTGGAGGTAAAACGTTTTCTAACAAAAGTGACTCCGTATTCTGAAAGACTCGAATCCAAAATACCTCTAATTAGGAATAAAAAATTATAACTTACCATTCTATCATAAATCTTATCGTTTCTTTTGATTATCTATGATGTTACGAATAAAAGTCCAAATAACATTTATAAGTTAGGTAAAGTTCCAGAAAAAAACAAAGCAACCCATTTATGACATTTTTTTGAAGATCGATGCTTCTTGAAGAACTATTTGAGGTAAAGTTTTGAACTTTTATAAATAAAAAATCATTTTTTCTTATACCGACACAATAACGTTCATAATTTTATCATTTCAAGAGAATTATTTGGAAAATCAAATTATATTATTATTTGTCATCTGATTTAATTTTCACATAACACTTTATTATTTCGATCCGAACAATCTAGTCATTTATAAGGTAGTGCATACAAGAGACAATACTACAATGTCAAATATTTCAGCGGAAGAGGGGATATATATCCTTTTGTCGAAAAAAAACAAAAAAATCCACAGCTGTAATGATTTTGTAAGGATTCATATTTCACAACCTGTCAAATTTAGTTTCAACAAAGTTCAGTTGCAAAAGAAATAGTGAATAATAATAATAATAATAATAATACCATATCACTTAAATTTGCTCCAACATATGTAACACACTAGGCAAATCATACTCCTCTTAAGTGAAAATGAGAAGAAAAAATCCCCTTGAATATCATAGTACTACAGAGTTGACTAGTTGATATTTTCTTCGTTTCATATTAATTAACCTTTATTGGCTTGATATGTTTTTTAATAAAGTTTTAATTAGATGTATATATTATTAAACTAATATTATTAATGATGTTTTGGAACTATTTTTATGTAGCTGTTTATCAGTAAGGATAATAGTCATACGAAAAAAGTAATAAAACTCTTTTAATTTGTTAAATAGATATAGAGTCGATCGAGTAAAATAAAAGGAATGGAATACTATGATTAAGATTCAATATGAACAAAGAGAAAAGTTTAAACTAGTATACAAGTGATACAAAACTTCAATTTGAACAAAGAAAAAATATTGACCAAACCTTTAGGCGCATTATTAATTGAAATAAATAAAATCTAAGAGTTATATCTTTTTTCACACTGAATACCTCAATCAATGAGGGTCCACATTAATTTTAACAGGGCAAATTTGAATTTACTTGTATACTATTTGAGATTGTTTAATTTTATTTCGATTATATTTTGAGTCTGAAATATTCGTAATGAGCTTAATAGATTTTTATCATGACAAAGTCAATTTCATACGTCAAAATTCATCGACAAAAAATATCAGATTTTGTCTATTTTGACAATAATTTAAAATAACTGTATCACGGGATAATACTAGAGCCAATATATATCTATAATGCAATGAAAATTGAACAATTTCAAATAATGCAATGGAGTAAAATTGATAATTATATATGACAAGATAGAATAGCATGTTAAATAGGTACTTTTGATCACGTTGTAACATGATGGGCTTTAATGTTTATTAATCCCAACTTTACATCTATGGGCTCAATAGTTCAATGATTAAGCATGCAGGTCCCTTTTTTTACTTTTTAAATACTTTTAGGGTTGAATTTCATCTTTTTTTAACTTAATAGTTTAATAAGAGTTAATTAAATAGTACAAATTCAACTTTATTCTTAAAGGGACTGCACACACTTAGACGCATGTTTATGTAATTAATAGACTTTAACTTTGGGATTTGAAAAATAATTATTTTATATAATAATTTATTCTTTTTATTTCCCTTTTTGTTAATTGTATAAAATTTCATCATGCTATATAATCTTCTTTATACTTCCGGAGGCATTGATTAAAGTTGACTAAATTTAAAAAAAAGGATTTAATATTTAGATCTTTACAATATATCATATATGGTTGGTTGATATAAAATTACTAAATATGTATTCATAGATTTTGTCCTAAAACATTCATAGGGAAAAAAATAGTAATTTAACAATGAATACTTATCAACTACTTGATAAACCAATTACTTTTTTGAAGAACTTTTTCACTAAGCTTATTTTTTAGGAGATTAGTGTTTCAGACTATTCATATTCTCTCTGTTTCAAATTATGTGCCTCACGTAATAATATTTCGTTTTAAATTTTTACTTTCTTCTAAGATTGACATGATATATTTAATTAAGTTTACCATCTAGACTAGATTTGTTTATTTTTTCTTCATAAATTTTATATTAAATGAAAAATTTGTGGTAGATTTTGGGTTTAGACGTGCTATATAGGAAGGCATGTGGAAATAATTAGAGAGGGCCTGCAAGTAATTGACTGATGAAAAGACCTTTGAGCTACCAGGCCCAAACATGATCAAATTGCCACACTAATCATTTCTTACTGCATTCAACATCATTTATATACCCTTTTTGAGTATTTATCAAGCAACTGTATTTGGTTCCATTCTCTTTTATGTCTGTACTCGCTTTGAGGTCTGATTAATTAAGATTCGTATGAAAGTATGATGTTAAGAATACATTGTTTTCATACATATAATTCGAATTTGATATCTTTGATTAAGATTGAAAGAGTGTTTATCACTTTATCATAATTTGTAAAGTGTTTTATGTATGAATAAATAAACAAGTTCCTTACGTATTTTCTAGTGTTCAGCTTCAACGCGTAATTTTTTTTTTAATCTTGAAAGCATTTGTATATAATCTTGACAAATATCATGGGAGGTCAAAATGAGAGGGTATGAACGTGAAGATGAGGTGTGTTGGAGGGTAAGAATGAATCAGCCAGCATGGTGGAATGCGATATATGAAAATTGAAAAGATTCTAAATTCTTAACCAATTGAATATGAGAAAATTGAAAAATATCTTTTTATGTATCGAACGCACCTTAAGTGATTATAATACATATATACTTGTTAAAATGAAAAAAAAGAAGTTATCTTAAAAACATTTGTATATAATTTAGACAAATACTATGAGAGGTTAAAAAGAGGATGTATGAACGTGAAGATGAAGTGTGTTGGAGGATAAGAAAGAAACAACCAACGTGGTGGAATGCAATATATGAAACTTTCCTTCCTTCTGCTAGATAAGTTATTGTCCTCGTTTTTTAAAGATTCTACATTCTTAATCAACTGAACATGAGAAAATTAAAAAATATTTTCTTCTGTCGAACCTTAAATTATTATATTACATGTATACTTATTAAAAATGAATATACTTGCCCTTTCTTTGTAGGAGAGAGTGACCCAAGGGATAATAAAGACAAGAAAGTAATAAAGGCAAATCAATATTGACCTTAAGAATATGGTACATGATCACTCTAGAAATTGGATCCAAAAAATTAAAAAAATACAGACAAAAGGCAATACAATCATATCTTTTTAGATAAAAAAAAGTTAAAAATAATTATAGTGATAAGTGGAATTCCTTTTTTCTGTTGATGTTGACTATCTCCAGTCTGAATAAAGACAAATGCCAGTTTTTCTCATGATTACATAAGACCATTTCAAACTACCAACAGAACTTAGTGGGCCTTACTTATTGGGCCTTTGTTAGACTGGGCCTTGATGTACACAAGCCCACAAATCATAAAAATGTTTCGTAGAATTGATCGTATAACTAAAAGAACATTTGATTGATCTCCCTTTCGAGTTTCAATAGCTACGGTTCGTTGGAGCATTATAGCCTTGGTTTCCAATCACATTACCACTACCTGTTTTCTTAACGTGGAGAGGTGACCGATGCCCTCGATGATTGTGATTTCTCGTGGTATTTTTTGCTCGCGGTTTCATTTGGATCCCGTTACATTGTTCCAAACACTCCAAAATTTCTTCCATGGAAGGTCTATTTTTTGGATCAGGTTCAAGGCATTTCAATATAATTTCAGCTATTTGAAATGCAGCCTTTGATGGGTATTGGGCCTCCAGTCTTGGGTCCATTAATTTCCTTAGCTTCTTTTTGTCAGGTAACATGGGCTTTGCCCAATCTACTAAATTATGTTCTCCATTGGGCCTGTTAAGATCCAGTACTCTCCGGCCCGAAAGGATTTCAAGTAACACGACTCCAAACCCGTATACGTCACTCTTTACGTATAAATGACCTGTCAAAAATGAAGTGAAATTTTCATCAGTTGTCTCTTTTTAGAATAACTCCGAGCCTTTTAGATCATTGAGCAAGTTTAAAATCTTACGAGAGAACGTTAGACCATAATTTCAAATTTTATAAGTTAATGCAAATATTAAAGAACAATCTAAAAGATTGTCTGTAAGGTTGAACTTGAACAGTATATGAATAAATATTAGACCTAAGTCAAGCATTATTCGAAAGAATAATTTTTAAGAAACAATTGCTAAATGATGACTTCTGAAAAGAGACATTTACATAAATCAAACATAAGGTGTAGGAATCAAGACTTTTTCAATGAAGAAACAAAAAAAGATATATGATTCAATATTTCTTTTAAGAATTAAAATATAAGGAATATAAAGACAAAAAGTAGTTGAACCAATTAATACTTAGCTTTGCCAGCTAATATTAATAAATAAATCATTTAGGAGTTCACATTTAGGTTGAAAATCTCTCTAAGGACAAGGTCAAATTTGCAAATGTGTGAACATAGAAAAGTTTGGGCCAAGAATATAATTTTTTTCAAGAAGTCAATTTCCTTCCCTTCCCTATCAATCAGATGAATAATTACTTTTTTATTCTTATTTAAAATTTTGTATTGGAATTTAATATATGAATAGAGCTATATCTTTTTTTTATATAAATCTTAAATTAATCAAATATCAATACAAATATCAAAATAAAGTAGTATAAATTACCAGTGGCCATGTACTCAGGTGCAGCGTAGCCATAAGTACCAACAATTTTAGTGGTCACATGTGAGTCCCCATTTACTGGACCCATTTTTGCTAGTCCAAAATCTGAAAGCTTTGCATTATAGTCCTGTCACAATAATTGAAACCAACATTTTATCAATAAAAATATTATCGTTAATAAGATTTACGTATATTTTATTCTAAGAAAAGAAGAATTACCGCGTCCAGTAAAATATTGGCAGCTTTAAAATCGCGGTAAATAACTTGTTTTTCTGTAGTGTGTAAGAAATCAAGTCCTTTTGCTGCTCCGATTGCTATTTTCAGCCTTGTATCCCATGCCAATGCTTCCGCGCCTTCTTCTAATAAAATCGAACATTTTTTTTATAATGTCAGTGTATATTAATTAAACCGAGTTAATGAAAAAAAGAATAGTAAGGGGCTTACTTCTGAAAAGATGACTTTCTAAGCTTCCTTTCTGCATGTGTTCATATACTAGAAGGAATGTTTTTTCTTCCCAACAATATCCAATTAATTTTACTAAATTTGGGTGACTAAATTTTCCCAAAAACTTTACTTCAGCCTGCAAAAACAAATATTAAATAATCAATTTTCTATAGAAAAAAACAATAATATAGTTTATTATAAATAGAAAACAAATTGAACTGTTGCATCGTTGATATGTTTATTATTTTACTATTTCAAATTAGAAAGTTGACTTATAACGTTGATTTCAAGATATCTTAATCTAAGACATAATAAATGAATGTAGTTCCAATCAGAGAGACTAACTTAAGTCTTTGAGTTGAGGTGCTATACAGAACTAACTAATCTACGATTAACAAGTTTTTCGAAAGCAAATGGAATAAAATTATTACTCTTAATTTATTTATTTTTACTTCAAATCAAAGAAAGAAGATTGATTTTTCTACGTAATTCATTAGTCAAACAACCAATTCTTTTTTCAAAGTAGTAGATAGACTTTTTTCAACTTCTATCAATTGAATGCAAGTGTACAATGTAATATTTACTAGAGCCTTTTTTCTTGTGTTTGACTTAATAAATTTACCCTTTTTTAAAGGTAGTGAATTTAACTTCTATTTTGACAAGAAAATAAATAAATAACTATAGGTAATTATAGTAACATTAGTTAACTAGAAAATGACATAAATAACTTGTAATAACATGTTAAATTATATTTATAGTGTAAAAATTCTTTTTACATTGTTAATACAAACACAAATAGACCTAGGTGATTACTTATAATTAGTGATATATATATATATATATTAATTAGTAACCTGAAAAATAAAACAAATAACGATCTACACCAAGTTAAATTGCAATAATGTACGAAAAAGTGATTTACACTTTCATGAAATATATTATAGCAATGGAATATATTTGTGTGAGTTGTGATATTTCTTTTTCATGATTTAAATTTGATTAATATATTTTCCAGAAATTAATTGATAGTATGGAAACCCACGTGGATACTTTGAAAGAGTCAAACTATATTATCTTCTACATTTAATTAATTGATCTAATTATTAGACTCTCCTTTTTTAATTCCTCAGAGAAGTGACTAGTCAAATATTTATTAGCTATGTGAAAAGAAAGAAAAAACATATTAAAAACCCGAAAAAAGTTATATAGATAATATTAAAAAATATCGAAGACTATCCTAAGCTCATACTTTTTTAAAAAATCAATTTTAAAGGGCATATATATAATAGAGGCGAAATTCGAACTCAAAGTTCATGCACTTAAATATTAGTCTTTTTTTTTTTTTAATTTTACATTTCTAAGTTTAGACTTAATAATTTATAGTATAAGTTTAATATTTACATCAAAATTGCTAAATTCGACTAAACTCGTGTTGATATATATGCTAGCTCCGCTTCTGTATACAACATTTTATATTAATAAATAACATAACTAAATTTTCAAATCAAGCACAAGTTTGACTTTGGAGGGATCTATTTTGTTGGTTATATAAAATTTAATAGCTCTAGTGTTTGGTCTTATGGCACTCAATTGTCAATTTAATAATCCTAGCTTTCAATGTGAACGTAAAAAATGGGAGAAAATAAAAGAAAGTATATTCTGATCAACATTATTGCTTCTTCATGAATAAAAAATTCATGGACCACCAAAAGTGTTATGTGATGGGTTTGACTTAACATCATCTTATCAAGAAATCTTAAGTTTAAACACTTAAAAAGAAAGAATTTTTTATAAATAACCTTTTTCAAGATCATTTTTAAAATTATGTATTTCTTAATCGAATCATCTAAATTTAGAAAAACACACTTTTAAAACACAATTTAGCTATAAAAGATACATCTTTATGTAAATAACCGAAGGTCCTGCGTTTTGAGGTGAACATCAAATATACTCAATTCTATACAACACTGACATTTTGGTGAAGTCGACATCACATATCATATCATCACAACCATTATCATCCTTGAAAAACGCTTTACCCTATTTAGACGATCTACTCAACTAACTAATTTAAAATTAATCGTGTCAGTAAGTTTCAAATATTATACTTTAAAGAAATACATGGAAAATCGAAGAGGATATATAGTAACAAACCTGCCATTCTTTAAGGCCTTGTTCACTATCAGGATTTGATTTTTTAACAGCAACAGGCATACCAACTCCAACTTTAGAAGGTGCAAATGTTTTATCATCGACCCATCCTTTAAATACTGTACCAAATCCTCCCTCTCCTAGCACCGTATCGGGTCGAAAATTCCGCGTCGCGCTCTTTAATTCCGCTAGCGTAAACATTTTTAAATTCGGCGTGATTATTTTTCCGCTAGCCGGAACTTCAACTTTCCTCGAATCACCGCCATCTCCACTAGGCTGCGCCACCACATTCCTTGTGTTGCTTCCCGGAGATGTATTAGTTGGTTTCTTCATGATCACTACCAAGGGATAAAAAATTAGAAAAATACTTCTTAGAAATTAATAGTCGTGAGCCAGAATTTTTAATAAGAGAACATAAACATAAAAAATTAGAAAATGAAACTTTTCTTATGGCACAATCAAATTAGGAAACAAAAAGGTACTTTTGAATAATCATGAGTCAGAATATTCATTAAAGAAATATATTCAAGATATAAAATAGTAAACACTAAACACGCCAAGAAATTAATAAGATTCAACAACCAATATATATATATATATATTTAGATGGTGTTTATCAAGCATGGAGTTCAAGATAATGAACGAAAACTTTTGACATATATATACCAAAAGTACACTTAGAACTTCTGAATTTAAACATTTTTCGACTATAACAACAATATGAGAGATATTCTTTTTAAAACAAACTAAAATACCTGAAGGAACACTATTAGAGTATTTGACAGTGGGAGGAAGAACATCAACAGGTTTTGGCCAACAATTTCCCATTTTTTCTTTGTTTGTAATATTTTTGGGAGAAGTAGTTTGTGTTGTTGCTACTAAATAATAAGAATTTTAATGGTGAATAGTTGATAGTTTTCTTGTGGTTGTGGAGTGCATTAATTTCTTAGGAAGAGAGAAGGAAAGGAGGAGGAAAGATAGTTAGCCAAATGAAAAATGGGATAACCCCTTTTATATTCACATTGTATACAAAAACACAAAGACTATTATCACTTTGTTGTATTATTATTATTATTTTAAAAAATATATTGTCACTTTATTTTAATCTCTAGTTTAATTTGCAACACACTCCTTTATTTCCTTGCCCAATAAGTTTCTCTAACAACTTCGTTTGATTTTTGTGGCAATTTCCCAACTCTTTTCGGCCCTTACGAGTAATCTGAATTCGCATCATGTAAGATTTATTAAAAGATAAAATTTGAAAATAGAGTGTCTTTTTTCAGTTTCTTTAATAGAAAATAGTATTGTCATGGAGTTCCAAATTTTCAGAATTAAAACTTCAAAATATTATCGTGAATTAATTTTATTTGTATGATTACTAATTCTCGTCTATTTTTGTTTAGTTTTATGATATTATTTTATAAAAGAAGTTCATTTTATACCTAAGAGATCTTTTTTTTTCAATGCTATTACGGCTATGACTTGTTCTAGCCAACCAGACTTTGGATATCTTCTTGGACGTGATGGGATAAAATTAAACCTGAGTGTCAACTTTTAAGATATATATATTAAAATAATACACATATTGATTAATAATATTATCAATGTAAATTAAATTTAAGAGATCATTCATCTACGTTTAATTTTGACTTAAGAAAATTAGTTATTTGACTTCCAAAAATATTGCACAGACACATTAAAATTGCTTTGCTTTGAAAAATTATTTTCTAGAAAATAATATTAGTATTAAAACATTGTAGAACAAGAAAACAATAGTTTATATGATTTCAACAAGAAAATAATAAGACAAGATACATGAAATTTAGGAGTTTTATTTTTAATATTATTATTTCTTAAAAGAGGTGCGTTTAACTTTTTTTTAAAAATAAAATAATACGAACAAGTCAACTATACCGCGTCACACACGTAGTAAATATGATTAATTACTTGAGTGGATCCCTTTTAAAAAATAATTACTTATTTTAAATATACTCTCTAATTATTACCATTTATAGCAATATATATCAATACAATCTATTTTATTAAATTGTCTTTCTCTCGCTCTTTTTTTCTTTTTTCTCTATCATGCACTCTTTCTTCCTTTCTTTCTCTTTACAAACTTTTTTTATGAGCTCTTTTCGATCTCTCCAATCCTTGGCCGATCAATAATGTAGCGAACGAAAGAACATTTTATTATCTATAAATTGAATAAAAACAAGTAATCAAATCGTAACAAATAAATCAATAAACTGCAAAATGAATTAAAATTGTATTAAAAGTGTATTACACAAATATTAAAGTTGAATTAGAAGAGAGAATTAAGCATGAATAAAAAAAGCGTAACTAATGAAAGACCAGACAATGATCTATAGAGTGGATTAAACTTGTATCAATAATGAATTAAACAAGTAATCCAATAGTAACAAATCAACCAATAAACTACAAAATGAATTAAATTTGCATTAAAAGTGTATTACACAATATTAAAATTGAATTAGAAGAGAGAATTAAGAATGAATGAAAAGTGTAAATAGAATGAATTAAACTTGTATTATTCATGAATAAAACATGTATTTTATGCGTCTTGTAAATTATTTTTGGTTTGTATCACTAAGAACGTGAGTAATGTTTGCAATATGTATTAAAAATGTATTATAAATGTATTATGAGTGTGTTACCTAAATTATTTTAGTTGATATCATTAAAAGGGGAGTGAAATTTGCAATATGCAATGTATTGTTCATGATTTTAATACAATTATGAAACATATCTAATATAACTTTAATACAAACGCGATATAGTTTTGTAAACTTCATTCTTTTCGAGCTTCAATCTAATATTTCTCCTAAAATCAATTCTAAACTTAATCAACCCCTCTTAAAATTGAGATATAAACTCCAAATGATATTTTCAATTATTTATAGGAAAAATCTATCCAAAC